>JAYRBW010094248.1:0-20730 GCA_036023295.1 Invenusta paracnida
GACTCCAGCGTGAGTCGAAAGCTCGCAATAAATAAATTTTCTATTCCTATATCTATTGTGGTTTCCTTATTTTTCATAAGAATTATACATTTTTATTTATTTACTATAAAATGGGATACAAAATATAATTAGAATTAGAAGATAAGACTGTTTCAAAATTTCAAAAACTTCTTTATATGTATTTCAAATAAGATAGAGTAAGATAGATATAATAATATGATAGATAAATATCATACATAATATATTTATTGATATTTATCAGTATCCCAAAGCATTAGGTTAATTGGGGTTAGTAGACTGAAGGTTTAGGTTTAGATTAGACTGCAAATCCAGCTGTTTGTAAGCTTGATAAGTATCGTCTTTGCTCATTAAAAAACATGACTATAAGTAAAATGTGACTCAACGCTTTTACAATAAATATGTGTAGTATTAAACATAAAATCCAGTATTCTTCTTTGATTTATTTATCTATTAGATTACATATTGATCATTTAAATAGATATATTATAAAAACACGAAATGAGCTACAACTTATTTCTAAATTGATAAAATTGATAAAATATTAATTAGCACCTACCTAATTTCTAAAATTTTATAATAAAAGACCGGTTTCACTGGAATCAGTTGTGACTTTATTTACGCAATTTACAGCACATTAAACTTGATTTACTTTATCCATTCGGACTGAAACGAAAATACCAATTCCTCTAAAAATAAATGTATTTATTTCCAAAATCTTTGCGCGTTGGTTAACTCCCTATACCCTCAGTTAACTCACGGTGCTCCCGGCAATGAAGCTTCCATCGGAAGTGCTGGTGATCCTGGTGACAGTCTCTCGATGCGGCGTGTTCTCCACTTTTGCTGGGAGCATGAAGGAGACCTCGCGCGCTTTCAGATAGCTCACTTCTTTCTCCTCGTACTCCAGTTGCATGTAGGTGCAGAACTCGTTCCAAGAGATAGTCCCGTCAGAGGACCAATCAATTTTATGGAAGAGAGCATCGATCTGCCGGTCCTGTCAGAGGGTCATATCAGGTAAATGTCACATTTAGTGAGTTAGAACCACTGACATCCTACATTATCTTATAACATCTAGATAGGCAAGTCCTATTGGTAAATATTCGGACCACAACAATTCAAAAAGTAAGGCAAAGTCATTTTTTATTTCAAAATTGTAAGAAATAAAAATTTATTCCTAGAGGTATAAAACTAACCATATCTCGATTATCATTATGATCATAATAATGTTTTAGATAACTATGCTAAGATCATGTAGAATTTTTTAAATAAATTATTCATATAGAAACTCTGTGCAATAAGAAATAGAAATTTTTTTCTATTTTTGATAGTATGACGTCAAAATTGCACTCAGTCTTCTCGAAACATTTGAATTTTGTCTATTTTTTTACTCGAACGCGGGTTACGTGTACGATAAGATAGAATTTGCTAATCTAATGAAAGTAATTCATATATCTATAAACGCTATAAAATAATATCAATTCAACGAAATGGCCGATATTTATCAAAGGAAAAAATAATAGTCCTAAAGTATAAGCGATATCAAAAGATTGTACTTCCCAAGGATATATACGTTTTCCTACTAATGTGTATGTCTACAGGATGATGCAAAGACAATCCAAAATAGTTATTTATATAAAAAAAACATTGAAACTTATTTTAATATTTAAATATTGTACATTTATATATTTATATATTTAGTATAATCATAGAATAATATATGAAATCATAATTGGAATTAATACATAATAGAAACTCTTAAAACTTTAGTTTGCATAGATTTCGATTGTTTAAATTGAAATTAATCAAATTTGCATTCTGTCTTATATTATTGAGTTATGGAACAAAAAACTAAGTTAATGGTATGGCCAGCAGCTTTTGAAAGCATTTAAAAGTAAGAAGAACATATGTTGAAAATTGAGTAAGAGCTTCAAATCATCCCTCAGCAGATATTTCAAGAAGTTTGTCATCATTCAGACAAACGTGTGAGCTTTGCATCAACAATGATGGAGGAAATTTTGTTCAAATTTTAGTGATATTTATCTTTTTTAGTATTAGTCCTATCAGTGCTCAACAATACAGTTTTAAATTAGAAATATTTTGGTTTATTTTGATATCACAATAATATGTATTTTGGATCATTTTTGTACATCCCCATGTATATTAATTTTCGTAATACTATACTAAAGTAAATTATATTTCACACGACATTTTATATAACACGAGTTTTTTGCTAAAATATTATACAAGAAACCATATATATGACTATATTGTATAGCTTTTAAAGTAATTAAGATAAATTAAAAAGTCACCTTTACAGTGTCACTAACAGTAGTGGCACTTTTTGTGACTGATACAATTTCAATTGACCACTATATTTTTATTTGACATATTTTAACATTAAAGGCAGTGATTTATTGATAATAAAATGTTATACTGAATTGGAGATAACATTGCATTACGTATTCATATTATTAGAATCGGCAAGATCTCAAGATTTACGTTTGAAAATATTTTCGTTTTCTACTTCAACAGCTAAATAAATGCGGTTTTAAATTTTCTTACTCAACTTCATGACAATTATAATTTCACTTATTTTTCTTGCAATATTTTTTTACTGAAAATGTTATTTTATATACTGATTGGCTGCGTGACTTTTGAATCACCTTGTATATATATGCATTCAATATATTCAGTAAAAATACATTTAATACTTTTATGTCATTGAAAAACGTTACGAAGACAAATCCTAAATATTTATAAGTAAAATTTCAAATGGGTAATTAGTGAAGCTTAATAGTTAGTTTAATGAGATATATTATACGTTAGACCAATATGGTTAATATATACTTACTCATCTATAGTGTATAACCGAATAGAAAAATAAATATGTTAGTAATATTGGTGCACTATAATTAATAGTCAAACATAAATTAACCCCAATTATATAATACGATGTTACTCGTGATAAAACGCATTTAGTCTGTTTGTTTACTTTGATAACAATTCAATTCAACTCGTTTAATATATTTACTTTTTCTTATTGTATGGCGGAACATTAAAATTATTCTTAATCTATAATTTAAAACAAAATTGCATTATATATAGGGTGATAAAATGGTCTATGTAACAACACTATTTTGTAGACATACTAAAAAAATTTAGTAATATAAGTAAGCATCAAAGTACATACAACGTGTCAAAGTATAAAAAAACCAATAATATCATAAACAAATATTTCAATACTGAGATAAAAGAATTTCTTAATACGTCTACTACAAATCGCCCTGCTGCAAAAGTATAATGTATAGCATATCTGTGGCATATTATATCCAAAGTAAAATACTTATAATAGCTCAATACTGGAAGATAAGACATTTAGACGCATTTATTTATTCATTTATAGTTTTAAGACGTGAATATAATTTTTATTTTATTTATTTCAGCGAAAACAATGAACTAATAACAAAAAGTTAGACGATTTTTAAATGCATATTTTAATAATTGTTTCCAAGTGACCATAAATAGTAATATTAATAATTTAAATGTATAAAAAATGTTAGACATAAATTTTATATTTACATGTTTACATATGTATTTTAATTCTCTTAATTTGCAGTATTCAATTTATCATACAAATTCACTACAACATCACTACGTGTAATTGATAAAAATTTAATTTGAAAATAAAGCAATTTTTGCAGGTTTTACATTCTAACAACGGAAATTTTCAAATCATAATTGGCATTATATATTTATGAACGACATGTTCATTTATATTGCGACTATCTCAGTTCATGAATCGAACTAAAGAATTTTGCAGCGGCAAAAGAAATATGTAATTAATTACAGAAATAATGGTTTGATTATATTAACCAAAAAATAATTAGTACGATGAAAGGTGTAATGAGTCAAACTCCTCTACTATTAAATATTTCTGACGTAACAGGTTTTAACTAAAAAGCAATTTAGCATTAAAGAAAAATGTCCGCAGAATAGAACGATGCTGAAATATTACATACTATAAAGTATACTTTTTTATATATCCTCTAAATTAAGTATTTATTACTAAATTACTATATTCGTCTCTATTGTTTTCAAATTTATCTGCGTTAGTTTTTGTTTATAGTATTTCTTTTAATTATAATTTTTTAACAAAGACAAAAATAAAATTGTTGAAGCACGAACTTTTCGATGCAGCTTTGCATGCATTTACATTATATTAAGTATATAATGGCATATTCTATTAGACGTCACTAATACTTCAATATTAAATTATATGTATGTTTAAATAACGAAGTAAACAAAAAATTACAATACCTCAATTTTTTTTATATTTCATCGAAATCTTTATTACATATTTAAATTATCCCAATGCGTATGTCCATATATCTATGTGTATCTAGGTTTATTTTTTAGCTTACTACACGTCAAATATAGACTAAGCTTAGATTCATTCTAATATAATATCGCGACTACGTTAGATTTTTCAATTCCTGTCCCCTTTTAATTATTTTACAAGAAAAGATTTCCATAATTTCTGTAGTAATCTCCTGGTAAAAATAAAGGGTAAAGTAATCGATATCGTAGTTAATTGTTTTATTTACCACGGCCGCATTATAAGCTGAATGAATGGTATCAGCAAATATTAAATATTATTACAGCTACCATATAGTAAGTGCGTAGTTTCTATTTATAAATAAGCGCAAAGCAAGTATAGATGGGTGCGTGTGTGAGTGTCTTTGTTACCCATTATAGACTAAATGGAATACCATTCTAGTTCATAGAAATCGGAGTTTTTAATCAGATAGACTAACCTATTTTGTTCTACATGTTCGAATTTTATTATACCTGGGCATATTCATGTGATGCCGTTACATTTTCAACTTTTGGTGAGTGTTTCTGGTGAGACTTTCCAAACTTTTTTAACGCAATATCACACACTGGGTCAATTAATTCCCTCTATTGACGCAATAATGTCTACTGGTTACAGTTGACAGATTTAAATTGATATTCGACGAATGAACATTTTAACTGAAGCAACGTGCCCATATTTCATTCAGAAGGATTATCAAGCTTATATTATGCCAATGAAATATACCCACAAAACAAGTTGTAACTTATTATACAATCTAATTATCTATTTTCTTATAATAAGCGGCTCATTGAAGTATTGTTTCCATTAAAATTATGATAAATGTATATTTAAATATGCACAATGCCCCTGCTTTAAAAAGATTCTAAATATACATATAAATATCATAAAGTAACTATAAATTTGCTTAATGTATATGTAGGTGTATTTGCATCTCTCTTTAGGCGCTTTTGGCTTTCTATGTATATGTCGATAAATACCTAACTTTATCTCATATGGACAAGCATCTAAGAATATCATGGCGGCATTCAATCTCTTCTTTTTCGTTTTTAATATAAAAAACAATGTTTGTATGGTAGAGTTTCTAAATTCAGCAGCAATGGTTGGAGTAAACTATAGGGTTACGCAACATGGCTATCAAAATATGACAAACATATGATTTTAACAGCATTCGGAAAGTGTATAATTGACATGTAAATTATAGACTAAACCCGGTCTAATAGAACATTTAAAAAGTGATTAAATGATTGAATGAAAAACAGATAAAATAGCCCAAAGAGCTCAGAACATACATAAATTGCGCATGTTTAAAAATAGAGTAGTTTACAAATCTATAAGAATAGTTCTAGTGATTGTTTGTACTGATAACTACAAATTTCGTATTACTACATTGTTAAATAATTATTTACTTACAACATTTATTTTGTGCCATATTTATTTATTGTTATATAGGTTGTTCAAATAACCATTTAATTCAAGTAAAAGTTAAATTAATAGAAATATAGGTATATATTAATTAAATATAATTTATATATAAACAAATATGTATATACACATATAGAGAAATATTAGTATATATAAAGCAGATAGTAATTATAATAGGCATAATTAAATAACATTATATAGCATAGTAATATTGCCTTTTATTGTAAACACTTACTTTATGTATGATATCTCTTCTCTATATTTTAAAATAAAAACATAGAAGATGCACTTAAGAAGATGTGTATTAACACAAAGTTTGTGTATAAACTAATTAAAACATTGTGCGAGTCAAATGGAGTAAACTAATATAAAAGTAAAAATGATAACACAGAGTACGTAATTAAGTTAGTAAGACTTTTCAGTTTTATGAGTAGTTATATAATAGATCAATAATATAAACGTTTGAATTGATAAATATACTTGCCCTAAAGTATTAAATATTTTAATTTCAATGATTTTTCACAAATTACCCTAAAAGATATTAAAGGCAGTTGAGAATTATTAATTGAATTATTGTCAACATTTTATCTCGAAGGTTTTTAAAGAATGAAGTGAATAAAGTGTAATATCTTATAACTATTACTTTCAGTCAATTTTATGCCCTTACCCATATGAGATACTTATTTATCTATGATTAAATTACATAGTTTATAATATCAACATTCCATTTTCATTAAAAAAATCATCAATTCTTACTAGACTCAATATAGTTAATATTAAAATGTAATTATCAAAAAAGAAACAAAGAGAAATGGACTAAGTTTTATAGAGTTTTAATACAAATAGAATTTCATGGGTGAGTGCGAGGCTTAATTTATAATAATAACTTCCTACTACATGATATTTTAATTTAAAGAAAATTAGGATAGTAAGGATAATAATACATACACTGAGACCCAGGAACTTGAGGGAAAAATGTCGGCATCCAGAAGAAAATGCAATAAGTTTATAAATAAACATTAAATGAATGAAACTAGTATAATTGATTTATAAACAGTTTTAGTAATATCATGCCTCTGAGATCTCAGATGAAGCAGATATTCATAGAATAATAAGATATGCGCGTATTTATATACAACACAAATAATTAATGACTTATAATAAACTAAAACAAAATGGAGTTACGATAAAATGAATATTTATTAAGTTCTTATATCGCCTATTGATAATAACTAAGTCTATAAATTTAATTTGAAAATAAACGGTAAAAATAAACAACTGGTTTGACATTAAAACAAATTCAGTGGAAGCATGTAAGAAGCACATAGCTATATGCTATTTATTCATTTTAATATACATGATTATTCAACATTATTAAGTTTCAGATTCATTAGACTGACAACATTTCTTCGTGATTTGAATTTAATTTTCGAGAAATTACAGAAAAATGGATTTCATAAATAGTTTTATCAGATGCAAAAGCTTTTAAACAACTCTGAAAAGTTATCAAATCATCTTAAGACAATGTCACAAAATATCTTACTATAAATTCCCATATGACGTAGAAAAATTAATGGTTAACTAAACAAATTTATTTTTTTATTACATATTGAACTATTTTGTAAATTTAAAACTGCCTCCTTAAAATTTAAAGTGTAGTATGTTAAAAACTTAAATTAATGTAACTCATACTTTTAGGTGATTCTATTTGTCAGAGATAGAGACTTACTTTTATGTGTCTTATTATTTCATATAATAATATTTGGCTTATTTAAATAATATAGTAATTTATTCTATTGATATTAATTGAAATTATCAATAGATATATATATACCAAAATATTAAGACACATCAAAGGATTCATTTTAAAATTTGCACCATAGAGTACTTAATCAATATTTGTAAAAATTGATATTTACGAAATAAAAAAAGAAGCTTTCTTCGATCGCAGAAGAGACCATCTATAAGTAAAGGAGCTCCTCAGTTTGAAATAATTCCTCAGAAAACTAACACTTCTTCTAATGTAATAAGAAATATATTTAAAAAACTAAGCCTCAAATGTACGGGAAAATAGGACGATATTGTTTAAATAAACAACTAAAATGAAGTGTAGAATTAATATGCTTATGGTTATGGCAGTTCAGTTTTAGACTGAATTAAATCTTATCAATAGTTTTATAAGTATTATATAGGTGTAATTTAATTAATTACATTTTAGCAAAATATTTGAAATTTGTATTTGTATATAAATATATATATTATTTCAAACATTTCTTTATTCCGATAAAAATATTTTGAACACATGCTTAAAACTAGCATCAGTCATCATAAATCCACCGTCTCTATATAATTCATTGATGCTCAACCTTATTCATGTTCTACCCGATGGCAATCGCGTTAGACAAGTAAGTGTAGCTCACCTTTCCCCCGTGAATTCCCAATTCCTCTCTGAGAAGAATCTTGAACTCATCCAAACTGAGCTTTCCTGATCTGTCGTAGTCGGCAGCTTCAAATGCGACCTTGAGATGTTCTAAAATATCAAGATCTATTTTCTCTTCAATCTGATTGTTGGAAAGAGAAGATAAGAAATATGGTTTGTTCAATAGCCATCTAAGTCATATCATTTATTATAACAAAGTGCAAATAACAAAGGAACATATGGTATAATTAATTGTACACATATATACATTGTGCACAAAACACTATGTCTGTTAGATTTTACTAAAAGTATTCATTTCTAAAATAACATTTTTCTAATTACACAATTTAATATTACACTGTTTTATATTTTTATTAATTAATTCATTCATTTAAACATATTAATTATTCTACATTTTAAAAATTATAAAAAAATTTGACATTTTTATGTCAATTAGATTATACCAATCTAATTCTGATTGATGGAATCCGACTCAATTCTTTTAACACATTGATTAATTTAGTTCGGTTATACCGAATAATCAATATTACATTTGCTGTGTACAATATAGCCTTTGTCGGAAAAAAGATCTAAAGAGATAAAATTATTAAATGTTTTGTATAAACATTGTCAATAAAAACTGCTAAAAATAACAGAATAAAACCGTGTTTTTTCCTGCATGTAGTTTACAATCTTTCAGATGTCTTGCAGTTTTTTGCTGACGAAGATTACAAAAAATGACTAATAATTACATGTTGTAGTTTATTACTTTACCTAACCTAGCAAAGCGACAAACGCAACAAAAATATGTATTAATTTATAAAGACAAATAAAATTGTTTTATTTTAAAATCTGTTTTTATCTATAACGTTCACCTCTAACTTCTCATACGTTTGCGACATGTATAAGAATATCATGCATTTATTAAATAGTTTCATGACTCTGTTACAGATTCATTATCTAGAGCACAGCACCATTATAGTTTCCAGAGACAGAAGAATTTCTAATAATTAAATAGTTCATTAATACAATAAGGTATATGTGTATAGTTCATTAATTAGTATGAAATATGTTTCTTGAGTCACAAATTATAAATCATACATACATAATAAAATTACATAAGTGTCGTAAATACTCATATATGAATTACTACTGTACTGTAAACCTAACTTGTATATAAATACATACAAAATTAACGGTATGGTCAATATATAAGTAATATATTATGTATCAAATATTAGTAGTAATCAGCCGAATTATTTATTTGAAGCCTTATTTTGAGTTCAGAAATGTTATTATATTAAACAAAAATTCTTGAAAGAAGTAATATTTAAATTGATTAAAAAACACTTACCTACTAATTAATAGTTTATATCGAAGTATCAATTAATTGGTAAGTATGACATATACATGTACTTCGGGGAAAAGTTCAATCGTAATAATATATCATACATCTAGTATGCAAATGTGAAATTGAATCACCTTTGAACAAAATTAAACATTATCCTTTGTACATCAATTAGTTTCAAATCAAAATAATCTACTTGTACGATAACAATAGTATACAGATGTAAGAGCAATTATTAGTTTATATTTAGTATAGTTAAATATCGTGTACAGTTTTGAATCTTTATAAACATTTTCTTGAATACAATAACATTTCATTTTTAAAAAACAAATTAATGTGCTATCTATAGGTAGATGAAATACAAAAATTACTACATTTTATACAAAAATTAGGAACAAAAATACCAACCTCGCTGGTTTTAGAATAAATAGCAAAATCCTTTCTGGGTTGATGGGCAGCCATGCCAAAGAACTCAACTAGTGAACTTTGTGATTAATCAGAGTACAAAACACAGTAACTAAATAAAACATGGATGCATTTATGCAAACCTTTAATTGTGTACAAGAGCAAATGATGTTTTCTGTAATGATTAATTCCACAAAAATAGTTGAATAACAAAACTACGATTGATTAGACGATCCTATATCAATATAAACTGTTGTTAGATACTGTACAGATAATTAATCCAATAGCACGAAATCCTGATATATCTATGCATACAATCAAAGACTCGTGTTGCCATAACAGTGTCAATGTATCATTTACATTTTCGTTGCACGTTTTGCATATATATGGATTGAAGAAAGGAATTCTCCTAATTATCGACTAAATTAATTACATGTGTAATATAACAGCATCAGTGTGTTTACACATCAAAACTAACTTAACTAATTCGTTTCGATAAAAAATAACAGATCAGTAAAAACTATAGCAAATTTTGATCGAATCATATAGAAGTTTGGTATAGACAGTTTCCAATAACTTCATTAAATAGATTAATTACGTGTCGATGTTGACTACGGGTTAATCAATAGATTTAACACACTAATCAAATAGATGAAATGGAGTCTTACTTGTATCCGCCAAAAGATTTTCGCTATACGGTATATTGACATAAAAAACATTAATGGGATAGTTAAATATTAGAGAAACGATGGCTTGACTTGTTTACAAGCATAGGAAGTATGTAAAATACGAAACTCGACTGTTAAATTTAACAATGGATAATTATGTAGGTTCTCAATAAAGAAAAAATGTATACCTACTACGCTTATTAATATTAATGATATTATTTTGGCACACATTACTGGATTAATTTATAATGTTAATCGCATATCAATTAAATGCCTTAATAATTACAAGGCATTTAAGCATGTTATCTTGCTGGTTTTTTAATAGTTTAGGTATATCAAATATACGACATGTATAAAAACATTTATATTTAATAGTTGTGTGATTAAATCCCGCTAAATAAAACATTATTAAAACAAATAATTATTTTTAAAATTTCCAAATTGTATATTATGTTCTTACGAAACATAATGTCATGAATAATGAAGGAAATTATTTAATAATAATAATTACAAACTTTTATATAGATTAATAAACTTATTGATCTTTTAAAGATATAAATTTTATATTAATGTATACATTACCTAATAAAAGTATGATAGAAACAACAGAAAAAATATTTTCCTACTAATACTAATTATGTACTACTATATATAACTTCAAGATTAGAATTAAAGTTTCTATACCCAGCGTCAAAACAAAAATATGATTTATTCATCTTGATTGTATTTCATGCATTGATACTTCCTCATAGAGTAGGTATCAGTTGAGTAGCAATTAATGGTATCATTTCCATAGTAACTACGCATTAATATTGTATTGACGAACAAGTAAGATATAGAGATAAGGTGCCAGATGTATCTTAGGAATGCGTGCAGTATGGTACATAAAGAATATAAATTAAGAATGCAATACCTTTTATATTATCACTTTTAGTAAAATGTAAGGCATATGGCTATATTTCAAATTTAATGTGAAAATAAGAATATAGTGACTATGTCTATATTTTCAAATGAAAACAGTTTTATATTACAGTAAATATCTTGAAAACCATCAAAAGTTTCTCGGTTTTATCGCATTTAACTTTTTAATCGCTACTGGTATTACACAAACTGCAGTAGCTAGTTTTGAGTTGGTATTTACATTTCAATGTTTTTAAATAATTATAGTCTGACAAATAATAACAAATTTCTAAAAATCAAGTTAATGTTATAAATTTGCTTATAGCTTAAGAATAATATGTACGTTTGCAATTACCTTGATTGCAATATTAAATACGTTTTAAACAATTATTTAAAGTCAATCAAAAATTGTTTTCTTATAATTGGAATAGTAAATAGTTTTAAAATTATTTGAAAAGTATATTTGAAAATATGCCTTAAAACGATTTATAAAAACTAATAAATGCTATTAAACTACTGCAAAAAATAATTTTGCGCGGACACTAAAAGACAAACTAACAGTGATGTTTTATACATTTTGAAAATTATTAATATCTTTAACAATTGCTAAGACATTCTTACAATTGTGTCAATAATCTTTCACTACTATTAAATTTAATTAAAAATTACATAGTATAATTTAGTTTAATTTGCATTTTTTGAAACACAATGAAAATAACAATAACAAAAGTAACATAATAAATATTACATTTATCAAAAAAGGCGATTATTAAATGTTTAGAAGCATTCGATAAATCAATATTGAAAAGAACATACACAATTATTGTATATAATTTTTCTTAAAGTTGTCCCCTACCTTCACTACTATTTAGTTAGGTAAAGCTTACATTGAGTAGGCTGCTATGTGAGTAAATTTAATAATAATAATAATTACGTATTTTACTATTACAGTGGGGAAGTAAAATGACAATAACTGACGGGTGGACAAGTCGCGGAAATCAGGCTGCCTTTCAGTAGTCTTCCCCTACTCAGCGGGAAGTCATAGTATGTGGGGTTTGAGTAGCTTAAAAACCCCAACAATAAACAGGAACCCATTTTCAATATCGTACCGGGATTACTTTACGCCCGTATATCGTTCAATAGTAAGCTTAAATGGAATACCTGGCCACAATATAATACGAGATAATATAGAAACTTCTAACAGTAAGGATAAGCATAATTAATCCTCATCTCGAGATACGTGTGTGAGTTTCAGTTTTGGAAAATGGGAGAATACAAATTTTACAACGACTAATATTTATATAAACAATAGTTAGAAAAATACTTCAGTGATTTATTTATTTAGCAATGTAAATAAAGATGGGTGAAAAACATTACGTCAAAATAAATAATATTTTATAAAGCAAGTATAAAGAACGTGATACAAACATTACATTTTTTTACATTTAATTGCTTATTGCTATCTTTATTATACATTAAGGATTTGTAAAATATTACGTTGTAAATTCAAATGAAATATTTAAAAGCATATTATCAATTTAAACATAATTTAAGTGTAATTAGCAAGAAATTTGTAATCGTTAGTTCTACCAAATAACTTAAATAACAAAATAACGGGAGAATAGTTCGTTCATATGTACTTTAGAAAAAATCACCGTCGTTAATTTAGACACCTAATAATTTAGTTCTAATTTGTAAAATAGAAAACCATCTGATAATAAAAAATCTATGTGTAGAAATGTCCTTATTAAATTTAGTTAAACACATTAATAAAGTTATTCAATATATTTACGTTTATTCTATTTATAAAATTTACACTGTATTTTCATTAACTTTTATACAGACTGTCATAAAGACTTTTCAAAGTTAAAAAACATCTACTTAGTAGTGATGATTAAAAGTGCGTGAAATAAACCACAAATGACATCGAATATATAATTATTCATAGAAATCATATTTCTTTAAAATTGTATCTTTGCCTGAATTTTGTATTTAGGCAAAACTATATATATATATATAGAGGACTACAAAGCATTGTTTGTGTTGCATCATTCTGGAATTCACATTATTGATTGTTGATGACTAAACTATGCAAAATAAAGAATGACAATTTACTAAACTACATACAAATATACTGAACATTTAATAAATACTATTAACAATAATAATATTTAACAATGCTAATAAGAAATCTCAAACACAACATTTATGTAAGGAATATACCTATTCATGCTACAATGAGACATGCAATACCTTTTTGTGCTAACATATATTAATATAATATTTCCATAATATATACCTTTAAATTAACAGGAAAAGCATCCGCCTTTAAAAAATGAAGAATAGTATATATGCAATATACATACAATGATGTAAAATATATAATATGTAATCATTATATTATTATAATTATTATTCAATTTTACTTTAAAAATATATGATGGCTTCACCTTATTATAAATTAAGTACAGTTAATACATTTGAAATATATTTAAATACATATTAATATATATATTACATAAATAAAATAAAGATATATTAGGACATGTTAAAAACGTAAGATAAATAGAAGTGAATATTTGAAAATACTTATAAGTATCTTATAAGCTTGAAGAACAGAACATTTAAAAATTATTTAAAATATATATTCTACAGAAGTGGGTGACTGTTCACTTTAAACTGGGATCCTCTGTTTTAAACTGTAATAAAAGATTGAGCTTGAAATTTTCTTTATTAATCAAAATATAAATATTTACTGTTGCAAACTATTACATTACTTTTGAACCACTCTGTAACTTGTTATATCCAAAAACACACATCACAATGAATGAGTGTACATTTTGTTATTGGTATGTAAAAAAAACTTGAAGTATTGCAACATCTTCAATTGTTGCTCAAAAGTTATTAAGAAGTTTTCAGTTTCCTTGTAATGTACATAGATGGTAAAGGCAATGTTTGATCATATGGTCATACTTATTGAAATCAGTTTTAAAATGTCACATAACACTTCCATATATCCATACAGGTTTTTATAATAGTCAAAATAAATGTACATATTGTTTTCTTTCCTTAAGAGAGACATTTCAATGAGGTGAATGTTTTAGCTAGTATCACATAAGCCATACTGGTCTAACACATGTATCACATACAACATATGCAAGTGGCATGTTTATTTAAAAGTTATGATATCTCGTTACTTAGCTTTTATGTAGGTAGTATACCTAATTAAAATCATGTAGGTTTATTACATTATTTTTTATAGTAAGATATGTGTATGTTAGCAGATATGTATACTAAAAGCCCACCAGATGCACTCAATATTTTTTATATATAAAACAGCTGACAATGTATATATTTTTACATAGATAAATCCATTGTAATAGATATATGATTAAGAGTAATACATAAGCAGTTACTAGTATTATTTATAGCTGTCAGTTAAATTATTACATACATTCAATGTCAATGAATTCTTTATATAGATTAATATTATATTGAATTAACTATATGTACATTTATGGGTATACATTTATATTGCCTAGTAATTTACTGATACTATAAATTTAAAAATTATTTTAATGTTCATTTCAATCATATTGTATAATAAAACTACAAATTAAAAAAAATCATTTATGCATTAGTATTCACCATGTTAAATATTCAGTAGAATTTATTTTCTAGACAAGGTTGCTAGACAGCAATAAATTTGATTTTTTAAAGAAATCATAAAAAGTATAGAAGATAGATAAAGTGTTGATAAATAATTATGTAAATAAATTTAAATTCAAACTAAAAAAATAAGACATCCAAAGTTTAGAATTCTAATATTAAATTTACAGTAAATATTTAAATGAATAAAAGGCTGATTCAAGATTGACAATGATAGATACAGGTTCCATATGCTTTAAATCACTTGTAGTGCCCCTGGATGTCCAGAACGTGAAGGATCATTCCTTGGAGGACTATTTTGAAATGGTGCAATACGAAAATTATATTGTCAGCATCCAACAATAAAGCTACACAGTGGAATATCAATTTAAAAACCGAGGAATCTTTCATAGTGGTTCTGGCGTCAGCATCCAGGTCCTCCAGGACGTCAGTGAATACTCCTTGTAGGACTATTTCATTGGTATGCATAAAAAAATAAGCAATCAAATATATTTGTCACCAGCTGGTAGCATTTATGATCTTTGGGAGTGCCTTTAAAGTCTGATTATCTTTTCAAAAATCTATACTTTTAGCTATACTATAATCTATGTACGGTTTCGAAAAGACTTTCTCCTGAAGGTCTAGAAGAACCCAGATGCTACAAAGGCAATATGAAAAGTATGTAGACCAATTCAAAATGTAAATATGTTGGACAATAATTGATAATGGTTGGGTCTATACTTTATTAGGATCGTTTAACTCTTTAGTCCATGAACAGTGACTTGAAGGCCATCTCCTGAAGGTCCAGGACAGACCTAAATGCTACAACTGCATAATAAAAAGTGTTTAATGAAATATTATTTGTGGAAATTCTATACCTTCAATATTGGTTGTTTAAAACGGTTTTGTAAAATATTAACTATTTTCCTTTTGAAGCTTAACAAAACATCTCCTAAAGGTCTGGATGCTATGGACATTGCAGCAACAGCATAACAGACAACGCTAGAAGTTAGCTGGTATTATTATAGTATATACTAGACTGTGATAGTGATCCAATATTATCACGAGATTAAAATATGGAAAAATATGATATTTGCGAAATTGTTTCCTCTTTTACATTGGGGACTCCAGGACGGCCCTGTTGGACCATCAAGGTGGTAATCAATTTTGTAAATTTAATTTTACAGTCATTTATAAAAAGTGCATATTCCTTCCCCCCACCCTTTGCATCCTATGACTTTTTTTGTCCTTGGTCTTTCTACTGTTAATACTTCACAATTCACCAGGACCTATGACTCACCCTGTATTGAATTTTAATTTCTATTGAATAAAGTAAAAAGGATAGTAGACAAATTGTCTTATTATCTGGCTATCATTTGAGCAACATGTTCAAAAAGACAGAGGTACACTGCAAGTTATAAACTAAATTCTATTAAATTAGCAAGTGAAAAGTCTAATAAATCTACATAGCTAAGAAACTGAACATCAATGAAAAGCAGCTAAGTGAATGGAAGAAAGTAGAAGTATCTCTGAAGAAATTGTCCAAAAATAATGCATTCAGCACTCTGGAGCAGCACCCAACTGGCTATAATTAAAGAAAGACCTCAATACCTGGATCCTAGACCAATAGCAATCAGGGTATATCATCAAGGTAGATCTACAGGCCATCATTTGACTCCAAGCCTAATGATAGTCTATGGACTTGAACATTGTCAAAATTTCTGTGTAACCAACAGCAGCAGATCACGTTTTTTAAAGAAATATGATTTATTGCAATGTCAAAAAACCAAGATAGACTAGAAACTTCCAGCTGACTTCAAAAGCAAAATTCAATTATTTCCAACATTTATTATACAACATTGCAAATGTAATACTTACCCACTCTCCTATATTGCCAATATGGATGAAACTCCTATGTTTTTCTACATTGTTGGGAACTGCACCATAAACAAGAATGGTCAAAAGATGGTGCTCATCAAAACAACAGCTCATGAAAAACAACACTTTACTATTGTACTTAAATGCTTTGCCAATGGTTAAAAGTTTAAGCCTATGGTGATTTTTAAGAGGAAAATGTTATATAAGGAGAAGTTTGCTGTTGGAGTCTGTACATGCGCAACTCAAGGACTGGATGGTTGATGATGGATGCTTGAAATGAATTAATGGGGTAATTATAATTCTTTACAGCAATTTTAGTTATGTTGTAACAGCATGAGATACAATTTATCTATATTTTACTTAACATCCCATATTTTTAGGTTTAGAAATGTTGTGCTCTTGGTTTGCATAAGGAGAAGTTTCTCTTGGTGTGGGACATGTTTGAATCCCATTTAGTTGAGAAGGTGAGCAAAAGTCTATGCAGGGAAAACACAGATATTGCCAGCAGTCCAGGTGGACTCACATTTGTACTTTAACCACTGGATATCTGCCTAAATAAACCATTTAAGGGTGTAATGCGTCATCAGTAGAATGAGTGGATGGTGTCTGGAACCAAATGATACACTCCAGCTGGTTGACTAAGGGCTGTATCTCTTGTGACAGTCTGTGAGTGGGTTGTCAAAGCTTGGACTAAAATTTTTCAAGAGATGATTCAGAAAAGCTTCAAGAAATGCTGTATTAGCAATAAAATGGATGTAACAGAAAAAATCTCCTATGTGAAGATAATGATGGTAATCAAGCTAAGGAAATATTCAAATAAATGGACCAGTATGATGAGGATATATCTGCTAAAGAATGGCTGAAATTGTTTGGTGAACTAGATGATGACAGTAACTTGATATCAATAATGAATAATTATGACTTTTGTGGAATTATAGCATTGTTTTTTATTATCAATTACATCTTACAGTACACGTATATTGCAGAATATGTTTTATGCAGAATAGTTGTTATCATTTATTTTAAAATATTAAAAAAATACTTTTCAATATATTTATTATTATTAATATGTTCCATATTTTTTAGGAAAAAAAGTATAATTTTATTATGTTTGCTGTCAAAGATGCATTGTTAAAAAATATGAGCTTAAAGGTCTGTCTGTACCTTTAAGCTTATATTTTTTAACAATGCATTTTAACAATGAAAATATGGCAGCTGTTTTAATTATTGTCTATAACAGTATAGTTTGAATAAAAAACTTATAGCTTTGGTAAGGATACAAGGCCTCATGGAAAACGCCACTGCATAAAAATAGCTATTTTTGGTTATTTTAATATTTTAAATGTAATTAAAATGCATAGCAATTATTTATTTTTTTATAAAATATTTTGTTAATTAAATAAGTTCATGCTTTATGAAATTAATCATAGAGTGGTGGTCCTGAAGAGGATCATTGTTGCATTCTCAAAAGAGGATTAAAATGGGGAATTAAAATTGAACACTATTAATAGCCAATTGAGCCACCTCTTGCTGCAATGACTTGCTGAACTCTATATGGCATTGAGAAAATGAGATATGCAACAGCTGCTCAGATATCTGCTGCTAAACACTTTACATTGCCATCCATAGACTATCAAGATCTTTGATAGGGATGGCACCAATTTTATGTTGGATGTTGAATCTTTATACAGATTCTTAATTGGATTCAGATTGGAAGACTGAGCAGGCCAGGGAAGAATCTCAATCTGCTGCTGGGTAAAGAAGTTTAGAGTTATGTGAACTGTGTGACATGCTGTGTTATCCTGCTAGATGCCTTCCAGGAAGATCAATGGGCAGCAATGTTTGCAGAATGTCTATGTATGTATGCACCAGCATTCAGCTAACCTTGCAATTTATAAAGAGGATGTGGATCATTGAATAAGAATGCATCCCAGATCATGATGTCACCACTTGAAGAGTGCACTGTAGGAAAAATATGCTGCCTCTGATGATCCATTCCACCTCTCTATTTAACATACCTATGCTGGTGACCTGCAATGAGATGAATTGAACTTTTATCTGATAAAACAACTGCTTGCCACTGAGCTAGTGTCCAATTTGCACATGCTCTATTCATGTTAAACATGCTCTACTGACATCAGTAGAGGCTTCCTGCCCATCAGACTAACATTATATAGTCTATAGTTGACAATTGAGGTAGAAGCCTCAATACTATAATATTGTTGCCATCTTTGCTGAAGCTGACAAGCAGCTACTTGTTGAGGATTGGCAGTAGATAACTTCACTAATGCATGATCTTTACAAGCTGTGGATCTATTTGGTTGACCAGCATAGGGAAGATTACTAACAGACTGGGTGATTCTATAATTGAGAAGTAGTGTCTAAAGACTGTGCTGATCAACAGTGAACAGCTGTTTAAGGTCTTTAATTGAAAAAAATCCATATTGTTATGAAGTCTAACTACTTGAATGTGCTGATTGTGGCTTAGACATGGTATGACTTCAAAAAATGAAAGGTTTTTATTAATTCCATACTTCTAACTAGTCGAATATGTATATGTAATTTTACAATTCCATTATGTCTGAGGGATTGATGGATACAGTTTTCCTGTAAGACAACAACAAAGTGCAAGAAATGTTGGATTGTATATGCTGTATATGGCTTAGTAAAAACATTTTAATTATCTGTGTATAATAGTCAATACCTTCTAACACATATATTAATCTGCCTTAAGGATGACTCACATAATTGGAGGCTTTATTACACTATATCTCTGAACCTTTATATTCTCTGTGTACAATATTAATTATCTATAAGGATGAATTATTTAATTAGAGACATTTATACTATATATATATATATATCTATAGTCTCAGTAGAAAATCAATAATTAGCTTTTGTGTTGAAAAATGAAAAATATTTGTAATAAGTATTGATATAAAGACATGCAAAACTACTAGGAAAGATTGTTAAGATAATGTGTTGTTTATTGGAACTTAATTAAATTATCTGTGGATATTTTCTAGATTATATGAAACAAATGAATACAACAAATTATTTTAAATATTTCCATTGGGGACAAGATTTTTAATGAAGGGATATACACCCACAACCAATATAAACCACACCCCCTATAATTTTTGATAAAAAAATTGTTGCCTTAAAATCAACAACTGTTATTCACAATTAATTCAAATCAATTTATTAAATCAGTAATTTAAAACATAGTAAGAATGTTTTCAAAACATACTTTATGGCATTTGGCACAATCCTCACAATCTACCTAGTATATAGCAGCCAAGCTCAGTTCTTCCAATATTGATCAAGAATCGGACTCATTATGTTGTGACACCAGGCTTCATACTACATGTAATACTACGTGTATACTTGTAATCAAATAAGGCATTGTGCACATTATTCCGATACTTGCAGCTGTGCAGCATAACCTATGATGTAATAGACATGAAATCCCTGTGTCTACTTGCTTCTCCTCTTCTGTCTCCCCAAGCAACCAATGAAAATTGCTCTATTGCACTTAGCAGGGAGGAATATCACAGTAAAAGTGGATGTGTGTTGAGCATGGTGTCCAAGCCAGTGCAATTACTGTGAAGTGTTGTCTGAGGAGTATTGGACTCTATAGGAGGATTGC
>JAYRBW010094259.1:0-20725 GCA_036023295.1 Invenusta paracnida
AACATGAAGTAAAAACATTTTACCTAATTACAACTCAGCAAGCCAAGACAACCAAAACTTTCAGATTGATGATTTTATAGGTTTTAAATAAAAGATACAAAGTTATATTCAAGCACCATGGACAAAATTTCTTCATATTAAGATTGAAATCAGTAGTATTTATTAAAAAATAAATAACTTACTAAAAAATTCATGTACAGCAGTTAAAGTTAATGTATCTCTATCCAAATTTGTGTACAATTCACTTACATTTTGTCTTTTTATCAAAATTTGTGTATATTCACGTACATATGTGAATTTTGTGTACATGTGGACACCTTGAACACTGTGATATCAGTTTAAATAAATGTAGTAAGTAATGTAAACACTATGTACAAAGAGTCATGGAATGATATTTTAAATAACTAATGTTTCATATATAGTTGAGTTCTTTTTCCTTCCCTTCAATTTATTTATCTATTTTAGCAATATTTCTCATGTTTGTCTTTAGCAGACTGCCAAGGGGCATTTGATTTTATGATGAGCTGTTTATCTGAGCCTTTTCCTCAGCCAAGTCAGAAAACTTACAGTATTTATTTGATAAGGCTTCCACATGCTTCTGAAAACAGCATCTTTTCTCCTTAAACAAGTTCAGTTCAGTAACAGAAATTCTCAATCTTTTACTTATAATTGGTTTCAAGCAAATCTAAATACTGCTGCCACCTGCTACATGCACAACTTGAACTATTAAGACCACTTGTTATTGGATATTGGAACATTTAGAACACCACAAACATGATTAACTTTTCATGACGTGTCAGTGATGTTTCCCCCATAGATTCTACATCAATAGCTTTCTTGAAGATTGGACATCAATGATTTGTTATTGCCAACATCTGGAGATAGCCAGTCTTGGTAAGTTTTGTTGCTAAGCCATATATTCTAGAAAAAACATTTTCCCTTTTATGTTTCAGCTAAAAGTAAACAATAAAAATATATAAAATAAACCAACAGTTTAGTAAAGCCATACCAGTTTTGGACAATAAATTTAAACACAAAAAAAGCTTTCCCTTTGCCATGTATTTATAAAGTAATAAGTAGACAAGTATTCATTTAATTTAAATAAAATAATAATTAATCAAACACAAAAAAAACATTTTTCAACTTAAAAAAATACACAAATTAAAGACTTTTAAAGAGTCTTCAAATTCTTTAAAACTAAGACTTTAAAGGATAACCTAAAAATTGAATACTTTAAAGGATCTGTACAAATCCTGTTATAATTGCAGATCCTATACATTTGATAAACAACTAAAGAGAAAATTCTCTTTAGTTGTTTATGAAGTTAATTAGAAGCTACTAGTACTTACAATTTCTAAAATATAATATACAATTAATAATTATGTTTAAAATTAGTACATTACATCAAGTTTAGAAGTTACATATTCTGAAAGAAATTTCACTATTAAATAGTATCTAACAAAATGTTCAGAAAATAACTGGATGGGCAACCAATTCATATAATATTTAAAGTTTCAAATGACAATATAGCTGTTCAATTTATTAATAATATCAATATATAGCAACTAAAAATTCCATTAATATTGAAACTAATATGTTTCTTAACTACCTATTTATAAAATAGATACTCATAAATTATATTTATAAAATACTAGCAAAATTTGCTAGTATAGTACTGTAGTTGTACTAATAAGTAAGTGTGTGCAAGTTACATTTCCTTGTTGATAAATGATTACATTATTTTACTATACACTTAGGTATGGATTTATGTGGGTATGTATACTGTATAGTCCTGATACCATTTTTAAAGAAAGTACTATAAGTATTACATATTTGTAAACTCTAAACATATATACTTCATTCAATGCCAATGGTAAGCTAAGTAAATACTAAATGATCATTAAATATAATTATAAATGCTTTTCATTTGCTGTATTTAATTATAGAAAACACCCAGGTTTTATTCCATGCTCGACATTGAAGTCTCAAATAAAGCTTTAATGCACCTGTTTAAATCCTAGTAAATAATTTACCAAAAGTAAACATAACCAAAAATGAATATTTTTTAATAACAATTAAATATATTGTTTCTGACTTTGTATTATATAACTATGAAAAATATTTAGTACAGTATACTGTATAAATATAATTAAGATATTTTTAAATAAACTGTATTTATATTTACAGGATCCGCGAAAGGATTATCGTCAAAGCCAGACATCAGTTAAATTAAGTAGAGTTAAATCGATTAGAAAATAATAAAATTTGCTGAGGAACTATAAAACGAAAGAAATTTATAATTTTTACATAGTATTAAAACAAATTTATTGGACATTTTTAATAAACATATATATATATAATTTAATAGATTGCGAATATACTGTTTAATTGTTAATGCCATTAATTTAAATTTACAATATAATTTATAAAATATAACCAGTGTTATATGCAACTGCACATTAACTGAAAAAGTTATATATAAAAAATAAGGTTTAATACATTTTAAACTAGTATGATAATTTACGAGAAATAAATGAATAGAATGCATATAATGAATAAGAAATAAATGAAAAACCATCTTAACTTTTAAAACTCCTTCAAATTGATGAGATTTCCTCAAAACTGGTTAATTGATTATTGGAAATTATTGATTTTTAAATAATAAAAACAAGGAATCTTTTAAAACAACAATTAAAGCTCACTAAAAGGGTCCTTTCCTTTATTTTTTGTGTTGTTTCATATTTTAGCTGTACCTATGATTATGTTGGAGTTGGAAGAGCTCCTCGAGATCCGAAAGAGCTCTCAATAATATGGAAATATTTTCTGTTCCGAGGGTTGTTCTATCTGGTTGGAAACACACTTCATTCCTATACATATATAATATTTGTAATATTTTGCCAGTTTAACTGTATCGATTACAATTCAAGTGTTTACTGAAAATGTGACAAAAATGGAATAAATTCACATTTATTTAAAATATTTATTTGAAAAACAAAAAGAAATTGCTACAATGGACTTCATAATATGTATATATAGTCATGTAGGTATATAGCCGAAATTTCTTCAAATTTCTTTGTATATTACAAGATTACGTTGAATTTTGATTAATTAATGCTATTACCACGCTATCATACATAATAAATGAAGCATTTTATAAACACATTTAATAACACAAAAGACAAAAAGTAATTGAAGTATCACACAAGATAAACGTGGAGCTGGACGGATTGTATAAATGATCAGTGGTATAAGAACAATAACTAATAGTAAATAAATAAGACAATTGCAGATTAAAAACATAGCAATACAGTGTTATTAAGTAATTCAAGATAATTATTCCTCGACGAGCTCTGATATCAGATACTTCGAGGGGTCCGTAATTTTCTTAATATTTTCAATCGAAACCTTCTCTGAACACATTGGACAAATCTCGTCCGATTCCAAATGTCTAAAATTGAAAATATAGCAGTTATTTCTAAAACTATAATATATACACTGATATATAGGGTATAGAACTTCAGATATAAATTTAAAATATCTATTAAAACACATGAAAATATAAAAGTATAGTGTATATTTGGAAACTAATAATTATAGAACGTAAAAAAAAGTCAGAACAATTTCCAAAGTGTAAATATTAAGAGAAAAAAAGAGATATTTGTCACTTTATTAAAAATATTTCAGATAACTAAATTATTGATATGATTAAAAAATAATAATTTGCATATTATGTGATATCTAAGGGTTATACATGCCTATATTATGTCAAATCGAAAAAATGTCAATATAATAATATTATGCTACAGAAGAAGTTATATATTTTGAATTTATGTATTTTACTAATAATCCAAAACAAAATAATTGTATCAGTCACATATGCCAAACTTACGTGAGAAGATCAGATTGAAGTCCTGGAAAATCACAATTAGGACATGCAGAAAATTCGAGTTTTGTCATATGCTTCCCCTAGAAAAAGTAAACAGAATATAAGCGTAAATAACGATCCAGTAATATTATTATAATATAGTACTAATACTATTTCTAAATATAACAACCAATGAAAGTTGTAAATAGGTAATATTTTAATATAATAAACTATACGATGATACGTAAATTTAAAAAATTAGAAATATGCAATAAAATTAATAATTATAATAATACCATGTAAGTACTAATAATACCTAATGATATTAATAAGATGAGTAAAAAAGATAATAAGTATAAAATAAATAAACTAATAGTAATAGTAATCATAATTTATAATAATAACAGGGTGGCTGCCCAATTTTACTGATGCAATTTAAGGTGGTTTTAAAGAGGTATATTAAATAAAATTTCAAAAGCACCAGTAGCATATTTAGTGTCTAATTAATTGAAGTAATATTTTTCTCCATACATAATACATAATACGATTAAACACATAACACAAATGCTTTTGGTATGTTCACAAAATCCAGATATCAGTCGTCTTGCCTTGTAGAATGCTGTGAGAAGATTCTTCAATTGTTTTGTCTTGATAGATGTAGAACATATTTATTTGGGAGATAAGCATTCGGCGTTGCAAACAACAGCGAACTGCAACGGACTCCTTGCTGCATCTTTCCGACCATTTTCTGCAAAAGTGATCTTGCCTCCCCCTCAATTTAGTTTTTCTTTTTTTTATATATAATTGTAAATTGAATGACTTTCGTTGTGTGTATATTATCTCTTGCTGCAAAGCCAATGTTCAAGTCTTACAGGTCGGGCAATATATTTCTGTCAGAAATATCAATTACAGATAACTGCTCAGTTGACAACCCAGTAAGCCTATCTGTGTGGATAAAGCGTTTCAAAAGAAGCAATAGTGCTTTTTTCCAGTCTTGACAAAAGAAAGGCCCCATCGAGAATTCAGTCTGATATGCCACAAGAAAGGGGGGAACATCATCGCTGATTTCTTTGAAAAATTACAATTTTGCTAAGATGAATGGGTCACTGCATGCAGATTTTATCCTTGCAAATGATGCGGTGTCTGGCTTTTTCAGTTTCAAAGCATTTCCTTCAACAGAAGAAAAGAATAACACATATTGTTCATTGTTCCGCCAGATTCATGCTCTATCAACAACTTGTGAATTCTGTACCCCACGACATTAAAATAAATTTTCTCGCAATAAAATTTCAAAGGAAATAATGCAACAGTTCCATATACTCTCTTGAAATCAACTCTTCTTGAAAGAGAATCCTTGAAAAGGTACCACAAGGACACAAGCAGTTTATTTTTACCAACCATTAGCCTGGTGACCTGTTTAGAATGCTCGATGCAAATATGCAAACCATGACAGAGCCACAATCCGAAAATATAGGTGCATCTTCGCTGATTTCTGGTTTCAGCTTTTCATAAAAGGACCAATTAATAAAAGGTCCATACATTGTCACTTGAATAATAGACTCCATTGAAAAAGGTAACAAAAGACATCAACAAATTTCAATGATAAATAAATATTTTAAAGAATCTTCATTAAATTTAAGGAATTTTAATGAGTTTTAAGGAGCGCGGCCACCCTGAATAAGATAATACTAAAAATAAAGATTTACAAGATTATATTATTTACGAACAAATTCACAAAATTTCATATGAACTTTGTTTACGCGTAACACCACGAAACCTACTTCTGCCTGATTACCTATACTATAAATTATATTAACTTTCTAATTTGTCAGCTGGATTTCCTAGGAATCCGCCAATTACTGTTTCAACAAATTCGGCTAATATTTTCCTTACTTTAAATATAATTCACTTAATTATCGCGCTCATTTTTCATGCCAGATCGTCGGCATGCTAAACTCGCTCACCGTGACAATACAGTAGGGGATATTGTTCTTGCAGTCGGGACAGTAAAGCTCGTAATCGGGAAGGGCCGTATTGCAGTGAGGACAGGCTGACTTAGTCTCCTCCTCTTCCACCTTGTCCGGTCGGCGGACGATGGACTCCAACTTCTTGCGGTACTTGGAGTCTACCTGGTCGCGGTACTCGGGTCGCATGAGCATCGCCGCGTAACTGAAGCTCGAGTTACGCAAGCCAGATCGATGGCACTCGATCACGGTGCTCGTAAGGATGGGAACCACATCTGGTATTGGGTGTGATGGGGAAAGTTATTTAATAGGGAGGTTCAACATATTCGTTAAAAATTTATATTATAATAAAAACCTTATTCTATTAGCTAGATCGAAATTCTATCTTAAACTTCAATAACATCTAAGATATAGACGTAAATTCAAATTCTAAAGTTACTTCAATTTTTGACATTTAAATTTTGAAGCTTTAAAATGATACAATCTGTTCATGAAGCCGGCAATATATTTAAAGATAACATGACATTTTCAAATAATAATAATACTAATAATAATAATAATAACAATAATAATAATAATAATAATTAAAATACAGAGTTGTAATTGTTATCCGAAATTGTCATGTTTATGTAAAAATACAAAAACAACTAATGACAATTAACAAACAAATGCAAGTGTTAACACATTTTCGAAATAAATTCCTACAACAGTTGAAATATTTTTGCCTGATCTCAAGTCTCTATACTGTACGCAATTATTATTTGTTATACCTATTGAATGGTTATAGCTTTGTAGAAAAATAATTTTAAAATTAAATGACGGTAAATTATGTAAAACATATAGAAAGTTAGAGTTTCTATGTAAATTTAGTCATAAAAATATAGTATAGCCGTCTATTTTGTATAATATTACCTTATCAGAAAAAGAAAAATTACATACAAAAAATATATAAGTTAAATTAAAATATGTAACCATATAACATAATATGTGATACTACAAAGAAAATTATTATTAAGCTATAAAAGATACATTACTATCACCACTGCCATGTTATTACTAGTCTAATCCTGTTTTGTCGCTTAAAGATGATAATGACAAAAAGAATACCATTTTAATACCTACATATATCTTAGAAATATGTTAATGCAGATTGTTTAAATTACAGTATCATTTAAATAATTATCTAGTTAATCAATGGTCAAAATATTTTAAAGTCGAAACTATTAATAAAACAATATTTAAAAAATATTAAAATATGACTACGAATAATATTAGTTTATAAAATCATATTATTGTAAATTTGGGAAGACGTATTTAAAACTAATGCATAAAATAAATTTTAAAAATAATGTTTTAATATGAAATGTAATATATTATTAGTTAAGTTAGTGATTGATATACTTTTAGAGACGATATATTTATAGTTTTTTTAAACATGCTTTAGTTTCCAGATAAACCTCTTTATGGTAATCAATTAATAAATAATAAAATTACTCACGAGATGGAAATTTGCTAATATTCTGGGCCACTCGAGCAAGAAGTCTGGCTCCTTTCAAGTGATCGCCTTTTTTAATGTGCATCTGTGGGATAAAGTGAATACGAGTTGTAAGTTCTTGACAATTAATGATATTTCAATAGAGTGAAAAATGTAGCGTGGATCACGTTTAAAAAATTAGGCTTGTGAGGGAATTATTTCATACTTTTGTGTTGAATATGTTAGGTTAACGAGACCGCACAAATTAGGCTAAGATGAAAAAATCTATACTATACTGAATATACTAAAAGTGTATTTATGGGATAAGAGCAATTTATCTTTTTTAAAGTTATATTATTTATACAAATTATTTGCATAATAGATTACATACATATATAGAAAGTGATATTAATCAATAAATGGTTTTATTTTTAGAAACGTACAATTACTATAAAAAGGAAAATACAGTTTAAAGAGGTAGCTACATAATACAAATAAATGTACACAGATGATATAAACAAGATATATTTATGTCAAGATAAACATGATATATATAAACAAGAGTTGTGATGTAATATAGAATTACAGTATTTCTTTTACATAAATAAGAATCACACCTATTAACTAAGTCAGAATATAGAATGATAACGCAATAATTACTTCAACCCAAAGAACAAAAAATATTTAAAAAAATGTGAGCCATACATTTGTTATTAATTAGAATTAGCGTTTAGGAGTACTCCCACTGCATTACACAACATGCCAAAAAGAATAGGAAATTTGTTTTCACAACACATTCAAACTAGTTAACAATGAGATAAAAAATTTATCATAATATTGCTTTATTTATGACTAATATTTCTGCAACTTTTTAAATAATATACACTATACGCACCAAAATCTATAGTAAAGATGTAATAAAGACACAAACCTTACACCTATGCAGATAAATTTTTTGAAATATAGATGGCTAAATCAATGCATTGCATATTATAATAGATGTTACATAGATTTTACATGTGTTATAAAAATCACTTTTGCCTTTTCGGAATATTATAGTGTGTGCAGAACAGTGTATTAATTGTCTATATTTGAAACAAATCGCCTGTGCTTAACTGTAAAATGTATATT
The DNA here is from genome assembly GCA_036023295.1 of Invenusta paracnida. Lineage (NCBI taxonomy): Eukaryota > Metazoa > Platyhelminthes > Proseriata > Coelogynoporidae > Invenusta > Invenusta paracnida. Next base: position 8,435 of record JAYRBW010094259.1, read on the forward strand.
GTTATTAAATATTAGCCATTCATTTTGACACGGAGATTACATGATTTTTTTACAAACTTTCTACATTGGCATATATCAAACCGTTATTATATTATTATATAAGGAAGCTAATTTGAATGAAAGAAACTAAAAACTATCGGCCATTTGGTACTCACCTTGGCCACAACATAGGAGTGAAGGAGCATGAGACTACTTGACATTTCACTGGGTATTCGAATCTTGTGTTGCTTCAACTCCTGCATCATACTGAAGAGGAGATCATGTGCCACCCGATAGTTTCCGGCGTTCTGTTCCTCTCGGGCTATGATGATGGCAGTGCGGGCTGCCTCACGGAATTGACTCAGCGCCATGTACAGTCGGAAGAGATACTTAGCGTCCTTAGGCATGTTGTCTGTCTCACCCATCAGATATTCAATCAGTTGGTTCGTCAACTTGTCGTCGTTGGCGCGACCCACGGTCTCGATTGCAAGATCCAGTGCAGGGCTGTCCTCGGAGTAGGGCACTCGGAGTAGATGCCGCATCGCCTGCAAGCAATACAAAGTAGAATAAAATATTGTTATGCATTGTTAAAGACAATCAAATATTCTTCATGTTTTCTGTTATATAAGTCTAAAAGTTAACTTTCAGTAAACCAAATTTAGCTATCGATATTCATATTTTTATATTTTTGCGTATTTACATATTTATTTAACACTACTAAAAACTTGGAAGTTCTATCTTATCTAACTTCGTTTTATCTGCTTCGACACTGAGCACACTGAATCGACTTACAAGGTTTATTTTCTAGTTACGCAAAATAAAAAGTATAGCTAAACTTGTAATCTCCTATATTACTTTTGTAATGATCTCTTAGTTAATGAATAAAAAAATCATTTTGCCAAACTTTAACGAATTCCAAACACAGCATGAGCCTGGCTAGAAGATCTTTGTGGCCAATTCCAATTAACACATTAATTAAAATTCTTTATTGGTTGCTAACTAAAGATAGCATTTGTTAATATCTTAGTTCTAACACATCAGGCATTAAAACAACACATCTGCACGCTTTATATCAAAGAGTAAAACAAAAGTAATAAAAAATACACAAATAGACAATCAAGCGCTTAGACATTGGTAATCCAAATTGCCAAATGTCACCGCTTGGGAGATATTTATTGTTCTAACGTTCTGTACGATTAGAACGATTTTTTAGAGTAAAATGAAATGGTTTTAGTATAATAATAAATTTGTGATTTTATACTATTATTGTAAATTATATAGCAGTATGGGATGGGGAGAGCTGGAAAAAGGGCTGTTTTGACTTGTGGGTCTCTTCAACAGCCAACATACCTCGTAGTGCGTAAAATATTATATAATAGCAACATATCACCAATGTATTGCATATATATTTTAGAAGACCACATTTACATATTATTATGTTATTATTTTTTACAGAATTACGAGGTGTGGGCTGCTGATGAGACCCAACAAGATCAAAAGAGCGCGCTGTCTAGCTTTCCCCGTACTGCTAGTATTTTACAATAGTAGTATGATATCACCAACTTTATAAAATATTTCTACTTTTCTTAATGATACTATTTTTTCTGCATCTATTTTTGTATTGAATAATTACTTTTTTAATTAGTTGAGCTATGCTTTAAATAAATACTCATATTTGTAGTTTATTTGAAGCATGGATGAAAATGCATGTAAAATGTGTTAAAAACTAATTTGATTCAATATCCGAAAAATATAATTTTATCAATTTTATTGGTGCTGAATATAATATTTTTGATTATGGTTAAAAATAGAAATGCATTGAAAAATACGTAATATATGCAATAATTTTGTCCTTATATTCTTTTTGAGGAAATAAATTACAAGCACATTCTACTTAAATTTGAAAGTATTTGTTAAAAGACATAAACAGCGTTGAATATCTCACCTTCTCATAATGGCCAGCGTAAAGGAAAAATTTGCCAGCTAAATGTGAATTTTTCTCATTCTCAAAATACAGTGCGATGCTTTGATAGTCTTCCGTTGTAGCATCCGAGCCTGAAAATATATAAAATATCAAATTAGAAACATTAATCTAATCCTACATACATATATGAAATAGATATTAAAATTCCGTAGTGATCCCATTAGCGTACCAATGATTTCAGCGTAAGTTTCCATTTGCTGGTGCTTCTGCGCCATTCGAAAGGCTTCATCGAGACACTTGGACATCACCAGAAATTGGATCGCAGAGCCGTAGTCGTTGAGTCGAATAAAGAATTGGGCCACCATTTTGGCCCCTTCCAAGCTTCGTGTTTCCCGGACAACGCGGACAGCTTCCTCTGGATTACCCAAATGATCAAGATTCATTCTAGAGGAAGGAAAATATTTAACAATGTACAAGTAAAATGAATATTTGCTGTATAAATTGTTGTTCGCTTTTAATATAATTCTATTTGTTAGTCTTAATAGCCATTTACATTTTGTAAAAGTTTTCAAATCTCAAATTTTAAAGATGGTTCATCATTATATCAATACATTTTAATAGGATGTGTGCGGATGATGATCCACCGATTAGGGAATTTTATATATAAATACACATGTCAACAAAACATAAATATATAAACAAACATTGCGCTGTCAAAAACAGTGGGATTCTTGTAAAAAAGGCCATATCTGTAATACAAGGTATTAATAAACTACTTTAAAAACGTATACACTTAGTTCCAAATCGTAGTACACAATATTTGGTGAAATATAAAAAATAATAATATCATGGCTTGTAATCATAATTATCAAAACTAGCATAATATAACCTACTATGTATTATCAAAACTTTATTCCAAACTAGCATTTTACAAGTAAATGACAAACTACAAGTAAGTGACTTACTACTTCTGATTAATAAGCCAATAAAATATTTTTATATACATATAAACATTATAATTACGATTTTCATATATGTACTAATTTTTTAATACACAAATCCGACTTCATACCATTAATTTAAGAATTATAACACATACGTGAACATTTTTTTGTAATTCTATATAATAAACTGACAATACAATACAATAATGCTGATTAATATTTAATAAATAAATAAACAACGCCAAAAATACTCCTTCAGGCATAAAAAACATAACTATTAGTTTTTTATCACATAATTAAGAAAATTATAAAAATAAAGTGGTAATATTATACTACTATTATAAATTTCTAGTAGTACGTGGAGAACTGGACAGCACATTGTTTTTACCTGTTATGCCTCTTCAGCAGTCCAGACCCCTCGTAATGCTATAAAATACATAAGTTGTATAACTCCAACTTATTGCAAATGTATCTTAAAAGAGACTATTAAAATATATTAATTATCGTAAATTTTCAATTTTTTTATTTCCTATTATCCTAAGTAAGTTAACATCAATACACTATAAACTTGGAGCCTTTATTATAAAATGTTATGCAATTAAAACATTTAAGATATAGACAGCATATCTCACCTTATAACGGCATCCCAATCCCGAGCGGTCTCATAGGACTGTACGGCCTCCTTGTACTTGCCCTCAGCTTCCCGCGCCTTGGCGTACTGGAGATGGAGCTTGGGTGCTGAGACATGTTGCAGAAGCTCCCCCACCTTATTCCAGTTTTTCCAGCGGATATAGACTGACACAGCCTTCTCATAGTAGCCGGCTGACTCGTAAAGTATCGCTGCGTCCTGCCATTGCTGGATGGATGGGGAATTATATTGAAAAACAATGGAGAACATGAGCAATAATAGTGAGGTTATGGAAACCAGAAAAAGAGAAAATCCAGGAAATTTAAAAAGAATAAATCAAGTAAAGCGTAAAAGTAGAATAAATAAAACCGTGAATTAAAAGTACTAACTAAGCTATGTATAAGCATAAGATATATAGCGATAATTTATTATTTGCATTAATAGATGTCAAAATATATGACTAATATTATGTAAAAGGCTATAAGGTTGTAATAGATAATAGGAATAATTTCAGGAGATAAAGGTGAATAGTACGTATAAAAGACTCGATATACAATAGTGACATGTTTTTTTGTCAATTAATTCAATAATATAGGAAATTATGTACAAGATATGTGACTGGAGTAATTAAGGAAAGTAAGCAGTAAATGTTTCTGGTTTCAAAACTGAAACTGTAAATCACCTACCAGGACACATTCTATTTCAGCTTATTCTATTATGCATACTTATTTTGGTGAGAGTTTGGACTTCTACAGAGGTCCGCATGATCGTGTGATTTCGTAAAAGTTGAAAAATTATTTTAAAAGATAAGAAAATGATTTGTATAGTGTTATATGCTTGGAACTCTAGCTGTTTTATTGACTACAATCAAGAAGTTCTTTATCTCAGTGAACGGTGGGTATATAGAGCTAATTTTGGGATGCTTGTTCTGCGTCTCCGATAATACTGTTAGTGCAATTTTTATAGTTGATTATTGTTTTAATTTCCTACTTCTTATTGTTTTACAAACTACTATGTGCGACAATTTGTCTTTAAGAAATCAATCAACTATATATTTTTGTATACATTTTGTGATATATAATATTACAATAATTAGCACATACCTTCATTTGTTCTAAAATGGCAGCACATTCTTTCTTGAGGATACGGCTTTGACTATTTGTGGCCATCATGACACCTCTGAAAGAGAGTTAAAAACATTGGGTTCTAATAGTTCTAGAATTAACGTGTATATCATTTAAATCTAATTTAATTATTTGTGTTTTAATCGTGAAATGCAAATCTAAATAATCAAATATTGTTATTGATTTTTTATAACATTTCAAAACCCTTCTTCGTTATTAAAAAAAAACCAGCTATGTATTTATGTAATCTCTATGTAATTTTAAAAGTCATCTCTCCTTACCTCTTGGTATCTCCGAGTCGTATGGCCATCCTAGCGATTCCCGCAGTACAGGCCTCATCATGATCCACATAGTCAGGAGTCCGGATCATGCCGCTCTCGAAGTGGAGGATTGCGTTCACATAGTCCCCAGTGAACTCAAGCTGGGCCGCGTACTCCTTGCTAATGAAGGGGATCTGGTCGGGGGCCAGCGCCTTGGCCAGTTGCAGTGCCGAATCCCAGTGGAGTAGATCCCGGCGCATCTGAAGTTGAAATTAAATAATAACGGAAGATTAAGATAACTTTGGAAACCAATGTAACCAAATGAGCATTTAAGTTGTTGCAATTAATATTTTTGATTATTATATAAATAGATGATGATTATGTAATCTAATCTAATCTTACAATGTACAATATAACAATAATAAAAATTAGACAATATTCACAGAAATATGCAACAATAACAAAATTAGTTACATGATAGTTCACTAGTTATTATAATAAGCCTCATTTGACTTAGTTCCTGTGTTATTCAATTTAGCTATTTTAATAGCCTCTGGTAAAAATCCCTTTCTAATTTTTTCTTTGATTTTATTCTTAATTCGGTCTATTCTACCTCAGAAAATGTGCAATATTTCATGCAAAACACTCTAAAAGCTATGACCAAACGCTCTCGGTTTAACTTTAAAGTAACAAAAAGAAACAAAAAAAAGTGTAAATTTTATAACTTACCAGAATTTGCAAAAAGTTTATAAAATACAAAATAATCGAACAATTTTTTCTTTTATTTGTTCACAAATTGATTTTCCATTATTAACAATTTAATAAATATTTACTTCTAGAGCGGCCACAGGATAGCAAGATGCCAGAAAGAGATCCTGTGCCACATTGAAGTCGCCGAGAAACATGGCAACATAGCCAGAGAGAAGGTTCTTGTCTTCAAGATCACGCAGACCCAGCAATGCGAATACCATCCCGCCGTCCCCAATCTGACGGTACACACGGATGGCTATCAAAAAATAATAAACGTACATGTTAGTTTGTAAATGAAGAGAGAAGTCCAAAGTTAAACGAAAGAAAAAATTAAGAAAATTTAAAACAATACAAAATACTGATATTGTAAGCAAAACCGTTAATTTTATTTAAAATATTTGTTAGATATTATTGTAATTATTAAATATGTTAAAATACGGTCCTGCTATTCATTCAGTAAGATGATAACATTTAAAAGGAAGAGAAATTGGTTTATGATTCTATGGCTTTTTATAAACAAAGGAGAAAGAAGGCAGACTAATAAGTTATTTATGTAGAGGATATACCAGAATAACAAGAATTTCAAATAGGCCACTTAATATTTAAACAATTAGATGGTATAGGAGGAACAATTTATATATTAATACGAGTATGCAACATATTTATTTCTAATATACATATATATGAAAGCTTACTAATTATATGTGTAACATCAAAACTTCACAATTATTAATTTAAATAGTTACTAATATTATATCGTCATCACACACTAAATAAAGTAAAACGTTTGTAGTAATATTATTTAAGAGGAATAAATTAGCCTTAAATGTCTTTCTAATCATAAAATGCATTTTTATAAGTTGCCTTATTTCTTATTAAATTGAAACTAGATGGGGTATAATACTATATATGTACATAGTATTTTAAAATTTGATTAAAAAGTTCAATGCTATATATTAGTTATGTAATTATTTACGTAATTAATATTAAAAATAACAATTTCAAGCTAAACTATCAAACTTAACTTAAAATGTTGGTATATTCAATGAATATTCAAGAAATATAATTAAGAAAAACGAAGGAAAAGAGTCATAGTAATATAAATTAATTAATCTAGCATCGTTTAAATAATTTTCTTATTCAAAATATATTTATGAAACAGTCATGCTTTTCTAATTTCAAATTAGTGTTCAAAAATACCATTTATGTTAATGTAGCAATTGTTAAAGATTATTATAGTTAGGGTTATCAAGCTTTCAGTGTAAAAAATTTGCTTAGCTTCTCATAGACAAAACAACATTTCATAGGTCAGTCTATAATAATATTAAATACTTAGTTGTTTAACATAATCTTTATAAAACCACAAACTAAGAATAAAAATGTTATAAAACTATATATAAGTAGTCTACGATTAAGCTCAAAAAGGAGATATTTTCATTTGATCAACCTTGTTTCAATATATACAAATTATTAGAGCATTATAGACAGAGAGAGAAACTTTTTAGATAGGAATTATGAAACACTGTCAATAATACAACGTTGCATAAAAATGCAGCATGTTTATCTACTAAATAAAATTATAATTATGCTTATTGAATACATAATGACAGAAACACTGTATATAATAAATTATTGAGTAGTTACAAACTTATTTTAGTAATGAAAGCGTTATTTCTCTATGGCTAAAGTGGAGGTGTGTGGATTTTGACTGAATACAGTTTTATATCAGAACTTAACTTTTTGAAATATAAAGAAGACGATAATGCAGTAAATTAAACAAATATGCTTGAAGGTGATCATGGATTATCGAATAAAAAAGTATTTAATTATGAATATTTTAATTGAAATGTTAATTATATGAGAATTAATTAATTATAAAATTGCTTTATTACTGAAATGAATGTGATTCTCCTGGTGGAACAAAATGTACATACACATACATTATCATCATTTATTAATTATAACTACAAATTACTATACTAAATTATCAATAGTGGTTATCAGTAGATTATTAAGTAACTAATTAATTGTTTCAATGATAAATCCTGCAGTATATAGTTTCTTAATGCAGTAGTTTCATATAAACATATGTGTCTTTGATAACTGAGTAATAATATTGTTGGTAGCAGTAATTTTTGGTAATGTTTGAGCACGGGCACAAATTAAATCAGGCATCTTAAATAATAATTGTGTTGCAGTGAAATTACAAAATTCTTATTTTACTGATAACATTTGAATTTTTCATACATATATAGCAAGCATATATATGCAAACTAGGAAGATTCAATCGATTAACTTTAACCCGTTTTCATTATTAGTTTTAAATAACTTGATATAAAAACGGATCAGTTTCACTGGAAATATTGAAAATTATACTGCAAAGCAAATTTTCATCTTATTAATATTTTGATTAATTCACAATGTTCTTCAGGCATTAAAATCGAAAAAATACTGGAAATAATATTTCAATTACTTATCAACTAAGTGTAGTGGTGAAAAAAGCGAAGTTCTAAACTAATAGTTCACAAAACGTATTTAAAATTAATTTATATGAAAATGACAGATCAAAACTTAACAGTTAGGAAGATATTTTTGTAGCGGTTAATATTTAGAAATCTGTAGATAATTAATTTAGTAACACATGAGCAGTTTTTATTCATGTATATAATTTTACATAAAAAAAGATTTGAATAAAGTTACTTGTTACATAATTAATGAAAAATAAATACAATATTTTATTGTAAAAACCAACATCAAATAGAAAATGTTTTAACTAAATTATCAAAAATAATATCTATTATAGCGTATTTTAAATAAGTGTGAATCTCTTAATGAATTTGAAAGCATTCATGCTCAAAAATCTAAATCTAAACAATACACCTAACTTGATTTTTTTTATTTATTAAGTTTCCAGAGGTTTAACGCATACGGAATTTTACTTCAAAAATTGCATAGCTTTTCCATAATTCAAAAGGACGTATGAGCCCAAACTATAAAGACAAAATATATGTACATTTGATTAATTTAATATCTATTCAACAATTAAAAAAATCTTTCACCTTAAAAGCAACTAATAAAATATGTTTTATTAAAATTTGCAACTATAAAGAGTAAAAATAATTTTTTATTTTTATACCAAAGTCAATATTGAGTGTCTTCAGGGTCATTTTTCCAAGTTCAACCCAATGCTCATGTTTATTGAGTCGTTCAGCAAAGAACCAACATTCAGAAAATCGACAAAGTTTCAATGTTTGTTGAAAATACAATGTCACCTGAAATATACACAAAGCAGGATAGTTATGATATATGATGATAGAGACCAATTTTACAACAAATGAATACTTTTTTTATCATATCCTTTTTATAAAAGAAAATTATATATATATTAAGCATCTTTAGAACAGTTTTTTATAAAGTGATACATAACATAATTGTAATGTAAAATAGTATTAATATAAATAATAACGATGTAAAACGATAACACTTTGCTTTAGAATTAAATGTTGCATATACAAAGTAAATATAATTAAACGTAGATATTATGGACAACATAAGTATACTATGATAAATTTAAAAAACAATTAACATTTATGTATAAATAGTTTTAAATTTATAAACTAGTATTAAATAAATTATATATTGGATATCTCAAACTAGATTTACATATGATTAGTAGGACTAAAACGTTATTGAATTAATTTTGGGTGAAGCATTTTTTAAAGTAGAAAAAATAGTCTGAAAAATTCCGATTATACAAATAATAAAATAACAATTAATTGAACAATTGCATATTAATATATCAGCTGAAGTACGATTTTATTTTATGAAGTTGATATTACTTTTGAATTATAATAGCAGACTCAGTTAAACATTTATGAGAAATATGCCAACAACATTTTAAAGTATCACATATTATAAGGACACAATTCCTACTACATTATATTAAAAAAATTAATTTATCAGCACAATTAGAAATCTAAATTTCTCGATACAATATTAGATGAAATCTCAAACGAACCTCTTCTTTTGTGAGTGCATCGGTTTTCCCTTTGATTTGAACGTAAGTATGGGTTCCCAAAGCTGTGGTAAATAACTTTCCACTCTGTGTGAGCAGTGTTAGTTCCCCGTTATACATGAGCAGTGGAGCGTGACCATAGGGCCGCTTGGTGAGACCAATCAGTGTACACTGCGACGAAGCTGTGGTGCACAGAAAAGTTAACAAAAGTTAATAAAAAAAGTCAGAGATAACCTGATTGGACATAAAACTACTGCATACTTTGTTTTTAAAATTAAAAGTCCTGGCAGTTACTATGTGCATTGAGTTTATGACTACCAATTTGAAAGGGAAGGAGAATAAAAATCAGGCCGGTTTTATGTAATTATGTCGTTACATGAGAATAACTTCCAATAATTTAGGCTAGGGGTAATATCAAGCCAGGGGCCGATTTCATCTTGTGCCACCCTAAGGTGTAGATTCCTAAATGTTAGGTATTTTTTAGATAAGTCCATATCTTATTAAAATATATGAATGACGTAAAATAGCTTAGAAAACAGATACTTGGCGAAGTAAATCGTAATATATAAACATTTTCGGCATAATATAATAATAATGTACTTCTTTATAAAGATTTCTATTTAATTAGAATAAAGCAATAATTTCTTATTATCTAAATCGTCTACACTTAAATATTCACATATGAAGAGTATGGAAACTAATAACATTCACAACATATTTCATTATATTTATTACAAATAAATTCATATTATTGTCAATTGCAGTCTAAAAGAATCAATTCGTAATGCTTAACAATGTATAGAATTAATCTAAAAATCTAAATTATTTATACATTGTACATTCTTTTTATTTATTTATTAAAAACTATAATTAAACTATAATTAGTTGATGGTTTTAATTTTATTTATTTTTAAGTTTCAAATCAAAAGTATAATAAACACCAAAAAAGATGTTTAAAACATTAGATTATCAAATATTTTAACCATGTCGACAAATTAGTAGTGACTTTCCAAGTACTGTTTGAGAAAACAACTTTAATTAAAGTATACATATGACAATAAAGAAATATAAATAGAACCTCAGTCAACTTTGAAGCCCGAGAGATAATTAAAATTGGAATTACTTTGCAACTACAAAATTAAATCACATGTTCCTATTACTTGATTGTTAAAAAATATAACGTATATTAATAACTCTTGTGTGTGATTTTTAATTTAAAATCACATGGATACAAGAGATTGTATAAGCGATAATTTTCTATCAAAAATAAAATAATTCATCTTATATAGTAATTCAAATTTTGTGTAGAATTAATTTATAATTGGAGCTATTTTCCACTGCTGCTTATATCGACGAAAATATACAGTACAGTACGATAAAACGTCCCAAAACTAATGTAGTTGTAATATCCATATATTATGTAGTATTAATTTACTTTTCAAAATATTAACGATTCAATTTTAAAAAAGCTAGCGTTTAATTCACTCATTTACACTGACGGCAGAATAAATGTGCTTAATTAAATATTGAACAGTAATCAAGTATATCGTTTAAATATGTAAAAATAGAAATTAAAATGTATACAAATAGAACCTTCCCTGAAATCATTCAAGAGATTTAGGAATATTTAGTGTCAAATAAATTATTATTCGAAAATGTTATTAATCAAAATATTGTTATAAAATAATATTACAAATGCTAAAGCATTGTTCGCATTATTCACATAAAAATGGTTAATTGTACCACCGAAGCTATGAAGTGGTGTATTGACATAAATTTTTAGTTTGTATTCTTTAGTTCATAAAAATGAATTGATATTTTACCCACCCATTTTATATTAAGTGGTTATAAAAGTGTTTAAAAAACTTACTGAAGCGTTTACGTATTACAGTAATCAAAACACTGAAATTAATCACGTTCATTTTTTTAACGGTTTCCTTTAAGTCATGATTGTTAATAATACTAAGAAGTATTTTAAAATATCTTACATCTTGTCTGGGATATAGAATCCATGGCTGAGGAAAGCCCCAGACCCCCAACACCACTATGTGAGCCTCCATGACCGTGTTCAATACCCGGCGATAATTGAACACAGTTACGTGAGTAAATATACGTGGACAGCATCGCATCGTCACAGCCAACGAAGACTGTCTGCAAGCAGTATTAATTAAGCGGTACGCAAGGCAGGGAGGGCCGGGGAAGAGTTAAACAATACTACTAGCATAAGAGCGGTTTGACGAACACACAGTGCAGTTTGTTATTGATTTAGAATTTAAAGATTTCTATATATGCTTTGATTTTATGCACATAACACGTATACTTAATTATAATAAAGTGTTTTATTTAAACGCAATAATATAAAAATACGATAGACTTGTTCAGATTTTATCATGTCTAACTACCGCTACCAGGAACAAATATATAAATAATCATTACAGACTGTACACACATTTATAAACCAGTCTAATGATTGATTCAATACGACAGCGCGAACAGTATACTACAAGCAGGAGTACGTTGCGAGACTCGGTTTGTAGGCCGGCGAGTTACCCACTCAGCGTAGCTATACACATGCATGTATAAACTAATATAGCGGTGGTTAGACACGATAAAATCTGAACAAGTCTATCGTATTTATATATATAACAGGGGCGGTCACATTCTCTC
>JAYRBW010094270.1:0-20723 GCA_036023295.1 Invenusta paracnida
GAGCCATCCTCGATCGCCAATGTTATATCGTTAGTTAACGGTAAGAAGACAACAAGGTCGTAGAGCAAAGAGGTGTATTATAGGAGTGAACGTGAGCATAATAGTGGGAGCATATATATATTATAATAGAGGTACATAGTAGTCAGTTCACTGTGATTGGTTGGATGGTTGTGTGTGCGGGACACACCAGTTATTAAATAGTAAAGTATAATTAATAGACAGTGAAACATAGAGCATTATCAAAAACATTATTTTAGCAATAAAATGTCAACAAATAGTTTTATTAATATTGTTCCTTTAAATGTGATAGTGCATTTCTGACTAATGTGAAAACCTACAAATGGGACAAATGGAACAAAAGTATAACCTTTATAACATCTTGCAATTCGACAATTTTTACAATTGATTTTTCGGTGGATCCATTATAATGTGATCTTGCAAACAATAAATCGAATTTTAGACTTTTTGTATTTAGCTACACATTTTCTTTCTCTCCAACCCGAACTTTTCTCACATATTCCATGTATGTATATATACTATGTCTTAATCTATATGTATTATTTCCAACTGTTAAAATATAATATTATCAAAAAAAAAACCTTCCAGCGCGAATATTAACTTTTTAAGCAGTTTCCTAAATACTAAATATTCATTTATGCTTTCACCTTCTTGGTTTTTCTTCTTCCGGTTATAAAGAAAAAGTGAATTCTGCTACTCGCACGGATATTGTATAGAAATGGAACAACATGTAAACTGCTATACATTCTATCCAGCTATTTTCCATTTCCTTTGAGCTTCGAGAATAATATATATGTATATACATAGATATATTGATACTGCAACAATGTTTTTGTCCATCGTGGACTCCCGCTAAAGATTGTACAATAGAGCTCTGTTAATCTTTTTTTTTTAATCTTCTGAGATATTATGTAGAGTTGGCGAAGTTTGGTGAATGTGTATTATATTCCCAGTGTTTAGTGCTTGTATATGTATGTCTCCACAACCGATGAATACACTTATACATGATACCTATCTAAATATTTTTTAAAGGGAAATAATATAAATCAATTATAAAAAGCATCCCTTATTATCTCAAGTCAAAATAATGCACAAACATTATTAGAATTCTTAACTCCCGCTGTCAATGCTGATTGATTATACAGGTGGGAAAATTAAATTAAATTTTTCTAAGTCGAAGTTGTTACAGTATTCAAAATTTTCAGGCGGGATGTCTTCATCTTTTAGAGTAGATAGGAAACATTTAATTATGTGTAAGATTATTTTTAGATCATTATGTTTATAAAATATTGTTTTTATTTAATCATATTTTATTATATATACTATAATATATTTTATTATATAATTATTCAAAATTACCTCACTTAGTTGAAATATTATAATCTGACTTGGGTGTATCAGATTTGGCCAAACATTGCTCGTGATCTCTATGCAAAATAATTGTTCTACTTAATGAATATATTTCATCATTTTTTTATGCTCCCTATCAAATTTCAAGTATTATTCTAAAATATGAAATAAAAAGGTAAATGGAACGGAAACAATGCGTACATCGTTTGTATTCAAATATATAGAGACATACGTCCTACAATGTAAATGCAAAATAATAGATCAGAGTTTTTCTTCTTCTATAATTCCTATAACATTCAACTAATATACTGACTCATCACTTTTGTTCGCGGCATAGTTGAGCCCACAGCGGAACGGAAATGGGAATAAAGGGTTCTGACTAGAAACCACAGTGCTTATATGTGGGTCTGATTTGTGCCAACTCCGTTCGAATATTCCCAAAACGCTTGAACGAGGCCACTGCTGACAGGGGGAAATACTTCGTCAGCTAGTTTTTTTACTCAAGCTGACTCCCAGTATTCTTCTTGTGTTTCAATATTATATAATAAGACATTTCTTCGATGCATTTATAACTACTTACAAATAGGGATAATGCTGAGTCTTTTTTCCTACCGTCGTTCTCTTGAATGAATTCCTCTTCTGTGTTGTCTAATGTTTATATATTTGAAGTACAGGTTAGGAGTTGACAAGCTATGAATGTATTATTCTTTACGTAATTTGCAGTTATAACTTACTGAAGCTTTGTCTATATTTAGGCTGAGGAACTTTTTCATGAACGCATCCTCTATGTCATTCATTTTTTAAGTCCGAAAAGAATCTTGAGGCATCAAAATTAACCAAGTTATTATATACAATCAGTGTACATTCTTCTTCAATAAATACAAAAAATATAGTTTTAGAATGAAATAGATAATTAATATTTTCTACTTTTATTTGAAATAGTACTGCAAACTATGCATAGGCTGTTGTGTGTAACTATAAATTATTAATTAATTCTTTTCAAATATTTCCACTTGTACTCATATTTGTATGAGTGTATTTATATGTCCATTTACCTAACAATAATATACATATTCAAATTATATATCATTACAAAAATGTAAATATAAAACCAATACATTAAGCTTTCGGGATAAAACTGTGCAACTTTGCAATAAATAATTTCTGAATATATTTGATGAAAATGGAACAAATTATAATAAAATATAATTTCTTCTTATATATGTGGAAATATTCAAATCTTTATCTTAATTGAAAGGTAACACATGGAGTACATCTTTTATTATTAAGATACTATTACATACTTTTATTTGAAAAAGAATATTTAATAAATTGTATCTTTGAGTAGTGCCTCCTCTTGTATAACACTTCCTTTACACACACTTTCTTCCCATAGAAGTAAGAAATGAATATGTTGAAAAATATAAATTTTTATGCAAATATCCAGGTTGGCAAGATTATTAATCATTTCTTTTCTGATAAAAAGCTTATAAGAGTCTCCCTACGAGAGGATATTGTTTATCAGGTGTGTTATATGTTTTGTAAGCGCGCATATTATAATAACTTTGTTGTTACCTGGCTTTTTGTTAGTTAATATTCCCATCCTGATATCGGTAAGCCTTGTATAAGTTCAAGCTAATGCTCAGAATGCTTTAATTATAAATTATGTATAGCTCCTTTATAGGTTTCAATCCCCATAAATCACCTTAATGTTCATTACTATATAGAATTAGTAAATGAAACAGAATAATGATCATAATAATTATAACTATTTCATTTTGTGACCTAAGATAATATTTTATTTCTCCACAAAAGATATTGCGAAGGTAAAATTTATATTAAGTATATTTCCTGTTTTTAGTTTTTAATGTAATGTTATATTTATATCAGTTTTAGTGTCTCTCTTCTAAACATCACAATAAGTTCGTGTAGTTAATAGACAATAATTTAGACAATAATTGGACTTTACAGATTTTGAAATGCATTATTTTCTAATTCCAGTTTAAAATATAAAACGTTTCCTTTCAAATATTGTAATAGTATATACTCATTATCACAACGTATATGTATATAAAGGACAATATATCAATGCTGCTCACTATTTCAAATATAATAAGATCTTGAGTTATTTTCATAAAGTCAAAAAGTGGAAGTCTTACAGAAGAGGGTACTTTCCCTCGTGATATTTGCATTGGTACTTCAGTTGGAAATTACTTTTAAGTGTTGCTTGATCTAACTCAGGAGTCAAATCAAGTCGAAAGACCTATTCAGCTTATCGCTCCGTTTTCTGTTCCATTTTGATGAAAATTTCTGTTTTACAAAGTTATAGATAGTTTGCGTTTTTGCCGAAAAGGATAACAGTGCCTCTTTTCTACTATTACAAGGTACAAACTACAGCCACCAACTATTTCAGTGGTACAAAAATAAAACGAGCTACATAAAATGAAGCGACTATAGTCATAGGTATAGAGATAATTTATATGTCTGAGCGAGGCTTTTTTCACTACTCAAAATTGTGTCCAGAACACTCAAAGAGTTTGCGTATAGCTCTGATTACTTCGCTGCGTTCATTGTCACAAATTCTGCGAATGTTTCGGTAATGCAAAGAAATGGAAAAGAAGATCAGGAAGACTATAAAAATGGGTAGATAAAACTGCACGGTCGTCAAGGTTCGATAGCTTCCCTAGAGACTAGAGATGTTGGTGGTTCAGGGGCCTCATTCCCGGGTTAATTTCATTTGATCAAAGGTTTATGAGCTACCGTATGACCACTTAGGGATGCAGTTCTTACTGGAGTATCCCTCTCAATATATATATCTCTCTCTATCTCTCGAAGGATGGCCTTATAAATAAGTCACTAACTCGCTTCCAAAGTCTCCCACAGTGACCGTAAAGGTTTTACAGCCGTGATCTTCTCGCTATCATCCCAAAATGATTGGAGTGGCTATCAACAGATATGTTACGTCCGGTGCTGGATTTTTCAACCTTGCAGTATTGTCATAAATCTTGCTCCTGAATTGTAAATAATTAATCGCTACTTTTGTTTTTATTTTAGACTTTTTATGCCTGTGTTATTGGAGAGCTAACAAAGAAGAGAAAATTATTTTTAGTTTTATTTAAACTTTTCTATTTTTCTCCACATTTTATGTATATAAGATAACTGAATAGCGGGCAAAATGTTTGATGAGGAAAAATAGAAATAACTTTCGAGAACAAATCTCTTCAACTGATCAGTCCAGATTGAATCGACCGTCTTCACCCGAAAAATTAAACTTTACGTTTCACTCAGCCGAGCAGCACTCAGGGTGGTGATCGTTGTTATTTGGCGTAAAATTGGAGATTTGTTTGAGATGATTTCTTAACCACACACCCACCCACCCACCCACCCACCCACCCTCTCTTCTTTATTTCTTAAATTGCTCGTTGATTAATTAGTCAAGGAAGGTTTAGGTTAATATATTTTGGATGGAAAAATGTTGGACCGATGAGGTTATTGAATGAAACGAAATTGAATTGTTAGAAGACCACTCGAGATTTTTTATATCTAGATCTATTTACTTGAGTAAATCTAATTGTTAAGATCAACGATAATTTTATGAAGCTTATCCCGATCGGGATACATTTTAAAGTGTATCATTATCATTATTTGTATCTTATATATTTATAAATTGTGTTTAATTAAATTGTACGCAAGGAACAAATAAAAACGTAAAATAAAAAATAAACACCAGACTGGAATGCAAATTTTGTTAAAATAACTCTGAAGACAACAAATATTATTAATGAATGTAAGTATCAAATTAGTTTGAACTTAATGATAAGTTAAACAATAGCAACTGAACAGTCCTATTTTTACTTAGAATATAGTATAATTGATATATGGGAAGTGAAATTTAAAATACTTAAAATATTATAAGAAATGCATAAAAATTTATTTTCAAATACTCCCATACCGCTAGCATAGCAGCTAAGTATATACCTACATAATAGACTTCAACACAAATATATGTATATAGATATACTACATTTTCGTAGAAAAAATTAATTGGCAAAATGTCCAAAACAAGAACAGATAACTGACTTCAGTTGTTCGTGCAAATCTTCCATTGAATGCTTTCTCCTAATGAGACAGGGACAATGCCACAAGGCTAGATCTAGCAAAAGTATTGTAACACTTCGTTTTTAATTAGGAGAGATATTTATTAAGTATAATACAAGTAATAAGTTCTATGAGTGTTATTACTATAAGAATATCTCGTTCTTGCAAATGAATGAAGTAATGAAATATATTTCCACATTGGTGCATTTTTAGTAAACATAAGTTATAGAAATAAAATATAAGAAAAATGGATAAAACAAAATTTTGTTTGATAATAAATAAAAAGTTTCATCGTGCATTCTTTAGCTAATACTATGATATAAATTACATAATTTAATGACAAAATGCTAGTTTTTTTTTAATAATTTGATTATCAGACATCTACTCTTATTTATAAGTTCTGTAACATTAAAAGAATAATACACAAAAAACTACAAAACGCATTTTAATTCGATTTCATAAAACTAACTATTAACTAAAATAAATAATTTTATCTTTGTAAACTATTTTCAAATTCATACTTCAGTGGAAAGTTGAATTTTTCATTGACTATGTAGAAGAAAAAATATTTATTAAACTCAGATTAAAATCATAAATTATACAGATATAGATTACATTAATTGATGTGTAAAAGATGTATATGTATATAATTTCATGTACTTACGTTGTTAATTGTAAAACATACTTGATCAATATTTGAAGTATTCAATTGCTCAAATTAATTTAAAAAAAACGTAAAGAATATTTCTAATATTCAGCATTGTTAAAATATAAATTTAAATAATGTTTTAATACTCCCATAGGTAATAAATATATAAATCTACCAAGGTTAAAAAAGTATACATATAAATAAAAGTTAGTTAATTGATTAATTAATAATTGGTACTGTTCACTGCAGACAGTTTTCCTATCAACAGTAATTTTAAATTCAGTTTTCCAATAATATAAATTTCATTGATTGTTTCAACTACCTAATATTAAATATTTAGAAACTATCAAATCTAAAATCAATCCATTTCCTCCCAGGGTGAAGATAAGAGAAGCAGTTTGGCCTCAGGCGATCGGGACAGCGGAAACGGCGACAGCGTCGATGTTAACCCCGCCCGGTGCGCTATCCATGGCAACCCACCTATGAATGGTGGTGGAGGCGGGACGACCGATTTTTACGGCACACTGCCCGGCACTGGCTACATGAATCCTTACTCAACACTGACCAGCAGTTCCGCTGGGGGCAACTTCCCACCTCCCGCAGGCACATCCACTTTCATCTCTCCACTCACTCACCACCGACTCAAAACCTTCACAGCCGGGGGCAGCGGTGGCCTTAATAATCACCACCACCAACAGTCGGGCGGTCTTGGCAACCCGGTTTCTGTTTCGATTTCCCCTCTCACGACAACTTCAATTGGCGCGGCCTCTTCCATGGTAACGAATGGAGGTAGGATGACGCCGATTCAGGCGTCAGCGACCTTGCCAGGTGGCGGAGACACAACAACAGCAACATTACAGCGGCATCAACTACACCACTCACACCCACCGCCACCTCCACAGCATATGCACTTTAAGGCGGCAAGTCCCACTTCCACCGTAGGTGGTATTGCTATGACTACCACTGCAACTACTGTGGGGGCTTCGCAGCTGACTTTTGACAATAAGTCTCTCATCTCCATGGAGAATAATAACACCTTCGGGTCAAACACGTCCAGTATGGCCTCTAATAAGAACAAGATTGTCGACGCTAGTTTTGTATAACTGGACGACTGGTGGTAACCAATTGTTCAAATTCCAATGGTTTCATTTTACACTCCTAATTATTTAGGTAGTGTACATCAGAAGTATGTGTATTTTATGAAACGAATATTTAATAACTTTTCTATTTCGCGAGTGTAGGCAGTTCTGATGTCATTTTGTAATATTTACTTATACCAACTTAAATATGTATACTATTAAATTTAGCCTACAAATTTCCCAAAAGAAATAAAATGATCTAGCATCAACACTTATTATGTAAATTATATGTATAAATAGACATTACATTTATTTAAACTTTCATCTTTTCCTTAACCGGCCAGTATTTTATTGCACATCTTTGTATATATCCCACATTATATTCCCTTTAAAATTGCTGTAATCATACCAATTTGAACAGTTATTATAGTCTCAAATGCGTATTGTAAATTTCTTATAATTTAAACTGCATACTTTCAGTTATAGCTTTAGGTACTTGTTTCTATATACATACATACATACATACATACATACATTGAAAATAGGCAGGTATTGCATTTCACTTGTGAGATTTCAACATTCTGTTACGTTTTTATCGTAGATGTAAAAATTAATTGTTTTCCTGTATTTTTATTCCACTGTGTCCCAATTATCTCTAGACATAATATTATTACTTATATAATTTAAAGATATTTTTCGTTGTTTCCTGAAAAATGTTGATGCATATATCTACTTCACTTCAATTCAATTTTAGACGGGAAAGATTTATTTTGTTTTACTACATGTATAAAGTATATTTGTACACTTTACATCATTTATAGTAAGCAATCACGTGTCTTATAGAATAAAAAAGGACATACATAACCTCTATTTGTAAAACGTAAGGATACCATTTGGGAAAAATTAATAATCAAATTTTAAGTTTTATTGATACCACATTTATTTGTGATATAAATTTAATATATATTATGAAAAAAATTATCATTACACTTCAAATAGTTTA
Source organism: Invenusta paracnida (assembly GCA_036023295.1). Lineage (NCBI taxonomy): Eukaryota > Metazoa > Platyhelminthes > Proseriata > Coelogynoporidae > Invenusta > Invenusta paracnida. The sequence goes on from JAYRBW010094270.1 coordinate 8,198, forward strand.
AATAAAATTCAGATTATATCCATTGTTGTAAATTATACTACTATGTATGTACTACTTACGTCACTATTTCATATTTTAGATCTGATTGTAGATATACAATGTATATCAGACAATCTTCTTCATCAAACCTTTATCTAAAAAACTGTACATGTAAGTTTAAGCGTTCCCTATTTGGTTTCCTTGTTTTTGTATTTTGTTAAAGCCGCCGAAAATGTTTGTTGTTTATGAGAATTTATAATTATATAATTCCATCAACCAATTTTATACGTATACAGCGTTTTCAAACATAAACTATGTTATACAAGGCATTGAGCCAGAAGTTTAGCTAATCCATTATATGACTTTTGCATTATCTACATTTGTACACACACTATAAAAATAGCAAACAAATTTTGTTATTTTAGTATAATTATCCTCAATAATGTATAACACGATAATAGCTTTAATGAGCCAACAATTATGTACTACTTGTAAATATATCAATCATTTTCTAAAATGTATTTTAGTCAAGTGACCAATTTAAATTGCTTGAAAGAATATTTGCTCTGATAGTTGTAAAATGTATTATTATTAAACTATTCGTACGTAACTGGGAGGTTATAAATTGAATAGACAATGCAACCCAGGTATGAAAACGTGCAGAGAAATTTCATTTAACGGAATAGTTGATAATCTAAAAATATATATTTTGTTTTCTGTTTATATCAGCGATATTTTTTTAAATTGATGTTCTTGAAAGCTACTAAAATTTAAAGAATTGATTGACTTATATTCTTATTTAGCATTCAAAAGATATAAGCATAAATAATTTTCAAAGATGTAAACGAAAAAACGTACAGTTATTAGTAAAACTTAGTCAGTTACTATAGGAACTGATTGGGCGACCAGTTAGCGAAAATGTTAATATTCCAAACATGCTGTTGAACCTCTTTCTACTTCAAGCTTTGTAATATGTAACATCACAACTTGAAGTAGAGCTATCCAAACAAACTTAAGCCGCAAGTTTCCCGGGCCTGTGCAGCTCTGCCTTGGGACCAACAAAACTGAACCCAAATTCTTTTACAGTATTCCTCAACAGATAGGTTTGAATATCTGGTATCAAATCAATAATGCAGTATACACATGTGCACATACATTTACAAATACAGTTAATATAAGATATATACACATTATATATGTATATCAAGACCCATTCGTTGTACAATATTCCCTTTGTTCTCGAGTTCTTGTCAAATGTATATTTAATTTTTTATAGTTATTAAAAAGTCTTATTAATGTTTATTATATAGCAAACTTTTTATTTTTCAAAGCGTGAGATATTTTAAATCTATTTTTGCGGGAAAATGTCTAATCGCTAAAAATCATATTTTTGTTTAAGGGATATATGTAAAATCATTATAAATAAATAAATAAATAAATAAATAAATAAATAATGCTAATGTAATTATAAATATTAAAAATGATCAACAAGTTTATAGAAATCAAACTGAAACAAATTTTTAAAACTTTTCTTCAACTTTAGGAGGGATTTTCTTTTCACTGTACCCCAGATTAGATTGTAAATGTTTACCTACTAAATTTTATTTACTGATTTAAGATTTACCAAATGCATTTGAATTGTTAAATATGTCGGAGTCCATTATAAAATTGTTAGGCTTAGTATACATATTTCATTTAAAGCTTAAATAGTTATTATTCTATTTTTATATAAATTATAAAAATGTTGTTATTATTTTAGATAAAATTGTGAAAAATAATTATGTTCAATATAAATATAATTTTATGCAAGTACGACTTCACATAATTAAAAAAACAGATTGCTTTTGTCAAGTAAGATATACTATATAAATATTCAGCAGTATTTTTTATTTCAAATAAAAATAGCTATATTTACAGAATGATATTATGATTTCTTATTTTTTAATTTCTCGATACATTTTCATCTATTGCTTCCAAATTATCTCATGAAGACATGTTTATCCAGTGTGGTTTCCAAAATGGAAAACACGTGATCACGCAAGTGTATTTAATTTTGAAATATACGCATGTGTACGTACTAATTACATAAGCGTGCAAATACTTGTAAGTATGGTTATAGATTATCTCTTGCTAATATTATACATATAGGCTGTAAGATGATATGCATACTTGATCGTATAAGGGTTATGGCGTAATCCTTGTGTGACAATGCGAGCAAGGTATTCCTTCATGCTGATATAAAAATTAATATGAGCAAGAAACCGAGCATATTATGAAAAGGTAGGCTAGATTGTAACTGATAGCATAGTAGTATAGAATCGTAGGAGGAGGCAGAATTATAAAAGATAAGAATTACCTAATCCTCAAGTGGCCAATTTTGTAAAAATCATTTTAGCCTCCGACTTATTTCCAGAATTTTTTCTTTTCTTTCGGAAATTCAGAAATTTCCCTTTTTAATATAAGAACGGAGGCTCAGCATATACCAAGATAGAACATATAATATGTCGTCTAGCTGCTATCGTCTGAAGATCAAATATTACAAGGCCAATAAAATAGTATCTCACATTGAACGAATCTACATATATACATACGTACCTGTTCAACTCGACCCTAAATCAAGATACACATATTTTCCCCAAACCATGTTGTCTTAATGGATAGATGTACTTTCCTTTTTACAGTATCCATCGAAAGTCAACCAAAGGTTAATTGTAGACCGGCCTAGCTGACAACTATGTAGACAGCACTTGCTTCGCTCCAAATGGCTTTGGGTTAGGAAAACACCTCACCACCGGAATTTTACACCCCCTTCCATCTTGCATTAACAATGACAGAATTACACCAGAAATTTCACCCTCTTTACATGTCTCTAACTCGGACAGATGAAAATATCCTTTCCACTATGGAACTGCCTCAAACGGAGGAAGGAAGCTAATTCATTATGAGGCCATACGATGATGCAGAATATCTATATAAATAATAACATCAATTAACATAAACAAATCTCGATAGAATTCCATTTCGTTGATTTTAGCCTTTTTAATAGTTCAACATGTATTTACTCGGTTGAATTTATATCACTTTCTTTCAGATTCGAAAATAAACGGATTTTTTAATGCAAAAACATTTAAAATAAAAGTACGTGAAATGATTTCACCAATAATTGCTAATTCTCTCCTATTTAATAAAAGGTACCGTATATATATTAATAAACACGACTTCTAACCTAATGATTTTTTGTACTATTAAATCATAAGGCTACCAAAGAAATTGTTAAAAAATATATATATTTTGCATGCGAATATGCTCAATGAATTTCCAAAATAGATATTCATGTATATATTTGTATATTATATAGTAGAATAAAATCCATTAATCATTGTGGATATGTACCAATTTATCTGTATTTCGAATCATGTGTTATTTACTGTGTAAATTCAATTACTCGTAGTATGTTGTACAGTATCTATAAATAGATATATAACAAATATAAGAAATCTATCATTTTATTGTTTTAATTCACTTATATACTTCATTGTATCGAAATAACATTATATACATAGAGCTATTAAATTAAAGAATGATTGTTCTAATTTAAATATTTTTGTAAATATTGTCCTTAATGAAAAATATATTATCACAGTTATCAACAAATAAAAAATAAATCTTTTTTAATATATTTAATGACTACCTAGATCTTAAATTTTATTATAATAATTTCAACGTTATTAATTCTTTCTTTGAAGAAATAGACAATGTTACTAATTGAATAAGTTGAACATTTATTATCAAACATTATTAACAGTTGTTAAACCTACGACTTTGTACAATATAATATTAAGATACAAATATACATCATGATTGAATATTATAGATACGAAAACTGTGAATTAACTTTAATTATAGTTTCTAGCTACAATGGTTTTACTCCTATTAGTAAATGTAGGCATACTTGTAAATTTAAAAATGTAATGAAATATTCCCGTTAATAGATCACGCCTAAATAATATTTGAATAGTTAATTGGAATTATAATGGAAGAATTTAATCGAAATTTCATTATATAATGTGTAAATTAAAATATCATTTTTTTCTCATAAAACATTGATGGTATAAGTCTGTAGTAAAGCATAAAAATTCGGTGAGATATCTTCGTCAATTTCTTTTTGGATTGCCATAAACAAGTTTATATAACTGTTAAGTAATTACGAAAATATGAAATGTATATAATACTAAAGTGCAGCTGCAGATGTTTACCGCTTTACACATCTAATAATGTGCTTAATGTGTTGTTGACTTACACCATTTTTTTCTATCAAATCAAAGCCCTTTTTACAAATTTGCGACATATTTATAAAAACCGTAAAAAATACCTACTTAAAAATAGTTAAAACTACGTAAACACTATAATAATATAGCGACAGTGACAGAAATATGCTTTTCATATCATGTAATTCGAAAATTTAACATGCATTTTAATACCTTTATCGACGTTTACAAAATCTAGAATGGACTGACAGTTGTTCCACCTTGTGTTAATCTCTTTCTGAAACACTCAATACGTATAACTGTACTTTTCTATTTCAGAATTTCATAAGAATGTCCTAGTGGTAATATTTTTTATACTTTAACCTTCTTAACACTTTAACATTTCGGCAAAAACAGAGGAAGGGTGTTACAAAGTTTATCCCCCCGTAACTAATGATTTATAGATGTTAATCGCGAAATACCAAATAACGTGTGTGTGTTAAAATCACGCTCCTATCGGAGATTATTTTCTACTGACCATAAATACAAATTTAGGAAATATTTTATAGTCATTAGCTTCAACTGTAATCTACGAATACAAGTCATTAATACGCCATCGTGTTGGGTTTATAACATTTATTAAGAAGCGTAGCAATTGAGGCTCATGTTTACATATCTGGATAAGTTACATTTCTAAAAACTTGATGTATGAGCCTATTTGACTTTTCGAAAAGTACTGGTAGTTGTATAAAGGTGACAGTATTTTTGTTTTATAATTATAAAAAGTAAATATCTATGAAATTTTATTTTTTTGATTACTAAAATACATAACTTTATTATCTTTAATAAGTCAAACATTTCTTCAAATAAAATTTTAGTTTGAAATTAATACAATTTCTTAATAAAAAATGTAATTGGGTACCTTATGTATATATTTTAATGTTATAGCATACAGCAAGGAATTAACTAATATATTTCTTTATTTATTACTTATTTTATATCTAGTTTTAATTGTTGTTTCAAATAATCGATACAATATTTAAATGTTTATTAACTGAAATAATTTAAAATATATTAACATTGCTTTTAAATTTACATTTCATACATATATCATTAAAATTATTCTTAAATTAGAAAATAGCACAATAAAATCTAAGATTTCAAAATTACCTGTTAAATTATATTTTAGTTATAGGTACAAAATGAATACAAGAATATCGAAAAGAAATTGTCTTTTAGAGTAATTAGGACAGGTACTATAGCTGCATAGGTGGAACGTCTGAGAAACACAAAAGGATCATGCTAAATAAGAAATCGATCTTTGAGAGAATAAAGCAAAATGAAGAGGGGACGAAAAAGGAAAAAGTCGTCGAGAGGGCAGTTTCTGAAGTAATTTAAGAAAAGGACAGTTGGCTGAGAACCAACAAAGTCTGACAGCAAGAAGGCACGCTTTACTTCTCAATAGAGTTGTTTTGAGAGTCGTTGGAGGTAAGTATTTGTAGTTTTCTTGTCTCTTACATATACTTCTGCTGAGGGCAGGGTTATCAGTACATCAACTGCCCATTTCCCGATCCCCACACCCTCACCCGGTCGAGCTTTAAAGGTGTGTTTGTACCGAACAAAACAGAAAACTTGAAATTGATCCTTCTTCTCCTCTTTTCTCTTCTCGTCTCACCTCTTTTTTCTTCACTTCTCAGTATTATAGCTATTGACCGGACAGAAATGAAGTGGTCAATGGAAGAAACTTTATAAAAAGAGAGAGGAAAAATTGGCGTCGCTCTTTCAGAGGTAGAACTGAAGTTTCCAGGTTAGGAACTAGGTTACCTGTCTTGTAGAAGGTGCACAAGTAGCACTAGACATTGTGGAGCCGTTCAAATTGAAGAGGTGTAAATTCTCGCACGAAAACAGTTGATACTCAATTTAATGGAAGGTACTTTCTCAAAAAAATCTTTAGGAGGTATAGTTTAACTATATGGTAAACGTTTTGATGAAAACGTTTGCAAATAATAACAAGATTTTTAAATTTTAAATTAATTGAGAATCCCATTCAGAAAGATGAAAATTAACTTTTTTCAGTATATTTCTTGACAATACTTTTTCCATTCTAATTGCAGTTTGATTATATTGAAACGTCATTATTGTAAATCTGGAGAATTAAACGAAATAATAAAATTTACTATAACAAAGGTTTATAATTTTAATTTTGTATAAATACAATAGAAAAGTTTAAATCATGCTGTAAGTACAACCAAAATACATACATTTCTATGTTTAAACTGTCTTTAATGTATATTGCTGACTGATAACACATCACTTCAATGAAATAAAATGAATATTAATGTTCGTATTCGTGTGTAAATAATTTGAAATATACTTTATAAATGTTAATCGAATTTAAGTATTCTTAAAGATTAGTGGGATTTTCAATAATATATCAGATTTCAATTATGCTTAAGTATGTGTAATTTAAAATATAACCTGCATAGTGTTATAGATAAGTATTTTATTTTTTTTAATTGTGAATAAATGTTTAAAAAATATAGGTATGCTATATAAATTTATAATACAAAATATTACTTATACATATTTAATTTAAATGAAATCAATATATAATTACAGCATTATAATTAATAATTGATCAAATTGATACCTAATGAGAAATATAGATTGATGAATACAATTATTTATTTATGAGTGTATTTTACATATTTTAAATATTAATAAGTCTAACCTTTTCTATTTTAGTCTTTCCTTTTGAAAAAATTTTTTTTTCTTTTATCATTAAATAATTAATACAATAGGCGCTTGCTATAATGTGTAAAAGTATCATAAAATTGGGAACAGGGAAGGAGAAAAGTAAAATTATCAAAACGCCTAAAAAGTAAAAAAACGACGGTTAATGGAACGACCTGACCTGACCATAAAAGTATATTGAATATAGAAAAATATTAAAAGTAATTTTAGTTACATTTATGTATACCATATTTATATATAATTTAATTAAAAAATAATTATGCATGCGAATATATTACGTATCATAACATATTTTATTGGAATTTAGAATATAGATGAACAATTTAAAATATATAAAAATATAAATAAATAATATATAAATTTAAATCCGGAATCAAGATAAGATACATACATTAGATATCTATAAAAACGGCATATATACATGTTCATTCTTAAATCAAAACATTTTCCATCTAAATCTAATTAAGTATTCTATTTTAAATGTATGCTTTACATATAATTTTGTAAACTTTATGACGTATACGTGTATCGTATTTATTCTTAGAAACTTTGTTTTTTCATCCATCAAACATTAAAGTAAAACCCCCTTGTTTCTAAAAGTAGGTAGTATGTATCCTTTTATTGCTACCATACAATTCTAGAAACATAAAAAACAAACATACGTTTAAAATAAATTATATATCATGTTTAATACAAATATTAGTTCTATTTTTACATTAATAAAATAAATTGTGTCGTATTATACTATATTATTACCCATACGAAGGTGGAGGCATTAAAAGATAAGACTAAGGTAAAGAAGGGAGGATGCTTATGTTAGTTTAACGACCGGAGTCACACAAAAAGGACGGATATTCGTTCCCACGAAATGCAAATTGTAACAAAACATGAAAGATCCCCTTCCGCGGGTTCTGAAAGAAACGGTTAGTTTTCTTAGGCGAAACTTCTCTAGGGTTCTTAAAGAGGAATCGGTATAGCTTCGATAGTTAGCTACAAATCTTTGCTCATGTTATTTTCACGATTGTGTTATCTCTTTCTGTGTTTCCCGCTTCTTTTACTAGAATGCGAACTGTTCTCATCGCCACGATTCCTGTTTACCAGCAGTGAATTGTGTAGACAATGCGCCTTGAGCAAATGTTCTGTGGATAAGCTCTTTGATGATTATATAGGTGTCCTTATTGCTGGACTTCTGTAAAATAGAAAATAGAAAAAAATGGTGAAGAATAGTGATAACTTTTTATGAAATAAAATATTAAATGTACAAAGATAAAACGGAAGAAAATGTTCATTTTAAGCTTAAAATTCGAATTAATTAAAATTAGTTAATGTAAGTATGGACTTATTATTAAGAAAGAATTATCGCTTATAAATATCACTTTATTTGATCCAAAAATAGGTAGGATTTCTTTAATATTGTCGATTTTTAAATATTGAAACATAACTAACCATTTTCAGATAAAGCTTTTCTAAATTAATGGCATTTCTTATAATTATAAAATATTGAAACAGGAAAACTCAGATATCTTCGTGACTTTTGTACGCATTGAAATATATACTTTAAAAATGATTTATTTTATATGCGTTATACAATTATTTGGAAGATGGTGTGTACTTTTTATTAGTATAAAAATAGACAGTCTACACACTATTGGTACAAATATTATCAAATGAATGAGTTTTATACACTAATCAGATGAATAATTGTCGAGTGCCTTCACTTATTATAACTTTACTTTTTTGGTAAGTTTAAACAATTTTTTATATTAATATTACGATTAGTGTAGTTTTAAGCTCATGATTCGATTTATGAAATCATTTCATTCGTTGTTTAATGACAAGTCAGCTAAAATGCACAATTTTGACCTAAACTTTAAAAATAATATCCAACTAATCACTCTAAATTGTATAACAGTTAGGGTTTGCTGTTTGCAACTTTCAAAAATTATACCCTTATCTCACTATAGATTATACAAGTATATATTCTAATTATTTAAATTTTGATCTATTTGTACAATAAAGTTAACTCATAAATAAAGTTAATAGCAATAAAGTTATTTCATAAAGTTTACTCCAGGAAACAATTGCTGATTTGAGTGATTAACAAGTGGCCTTTTATTTGAGAAAAATTTATTAGTGAGATTCCCTTTAATATCTGTCTCAAAATTTAACATCATAGTATGTTGATGTCGTCTCTATACATTTATATATTTATTGCACAACAATTTCGTCATAATATTTACTAAGAATTTCTGATATATATCTAAAGTATTTTCCTTAAGTCTGAATGAATACCATGATTTGCACTACTCCATACATTTAATATGTTTTGGTGTGAATACCCACGGATGTGTGTGTGTGTGACATCTTTAGAAAGTCCCCTCCATCACGCACTTGTCCCAAAGGCATCAAGGTTTGTCAGCACTGTAATTCCTATAATTCGCTACTACATTTTCTAATTATGTTCAAGGCTGTCTACACAAGGTATAATTAAGCCAAATGCGATAATAAGCTTGTATGTGTTACATGTAGTTTGTAATCTCAGACTGTAACCTTATTGACTTTCAGTTGATTTGCTCTGTAAATTTCCAGCAAAATCAGATCTGACATTTAATCTTAAATGCTGCGCACATGAAGACATGATGAGGTAGCCACCATCTGTTAGGTAACAATGATCATAATATTGGCTTAAAAATAAAAATAGTATTTTGAAAAATATGTTTCAATCTTTGGATTTCATAAGAATTTTCTGGGTTTTTTTTAATTAATAATAAATTTATAAATACAAAATATAGAATAAATATGAATGCTTAATAGAAAGTATATGGATTTTTATTTTTGTAGCAATAAAAAACTTTTTTTAAATATTGATTATTAAAGAAATTATGTATTCTTAAGTAGTGAGTAATTTTGTATAAAAATTGTTTAAGAAAAAGTTTATTGTTATTCATCACATATAACATTATTTATCTATATATGTTTAATAACGAAGCACCTTTAATATAATATTATAAATATCAAGATATACCTATGTCTACAATTATATGCATGTTTTTTAAATGCAAACTATGCTGTTCTCTGAAAACATATTTATGGTATATATATATCCATAACTCGAAACGTAATACATATATACATTTTAATAAGTAAGTATATTTCAGAAAATTTTCAAATTAATTCACTAAAGCGTTACAGGGTTTAACATTTCATATAAATATTATAATTAGCCAAAAGTGGCAAAAAGTGTATTAGCTCATATCACAAAAGAATTGAAATAAGCGTAAAATGTGTTAGCTCTTTAAAAATATATTTGACTTTAGCTAACTATGTTTTTTAATATTGTCAAGCTTTTTAGAAGGTAATTTAGAACTGTATTTAATTAAATGTGCTATCTAATAAATTAAAGGTATTAATTTACGTATCTAATAGTAATTAACAAATATTTGTCTTGAGCTGTTTAGAAAAACTATGGTACAATTCGTAAATACCTATACTCAGAAGGTAATATAACATTTAATTTGTTGTTTATTATAGACACCTATCCATTTACCTATTTATCTGTAACATTTAAATTTTATAACATAAAGGTATCGTCATGGTAAAACTAATTTAGTTTTAATATTAAAAACATAGTTAGCTCAAGTCAAATATATTTTTAAAGAGCTAACACATTTTACGCTTATTTCAATTCTTTTATGATATGAGCTAACACACTTTTTGCCATATTTGGCTAATAATAATAGTATATTTGAATGTTCTCATTCATTTTTGCAGGCATAGTTTATATAAGAGTAGTGATAGAAAATCTATATTATAATTTTAACTGTGGTTTATATCATATTCCGACAATAAATTCAAAATTCACGACATCCAACCAATTTTTTAATTTTTATATTGATTTGAAATTGTTCGCTCTAACTTAACAGTAATCGTTTAAGTTATACGTTGATAGAAGGTTGAACGTTGTGTATTTCTTGTAAAATAAATCGTTGTTTACATTTTATTATAGTGACATTATTTTTGGAACCAGTTAATTTCTTTTACATTGGAAATATTTGATTAATTATAATGAACTTCAAAATTTAAATTGTTGATTTCACGGTCTTTTTGAGCATATACCTACAATTTTTAATGATAGTTGTAATACTATATTATAACTACAATTTAAGTCAAAAAGAAATTTCTTCTATAACTGTGTTTAAATGGCGGAGGTTGCGGATCAAATATATACAAGATTGCCCTGGTTGGACAACTATCGAATCTAATCTTTTGGATAATTGAAAGAGTTGCAAACGGGGGCACTTATCTGAAGGAGTAATTATCATCTAAATTTAAACTGGTGAGTTGAACTTGTAATAAATTACTCATTGAATTTCTTAGTTTCAAAATATCAATTAAAATTTAAAATACCCACTATAAGTATATATAAATATATATAAATGTATATATAAATATATTTCTTTAAAAGAATAGCGACACTTAATCTTTCTTATTAAATGCTGCACATATAGGTACTTATATATTACTATATAGTATATATAGCATAGGGTTTTCAATGACATAGCTGTACATTTCTTGTATAATTACAAGTGCGAAAAAGTTTCGCCTACTTTAACTAAAATTTTGTTATTTTAGTTGTGTTTTGTATTGGTGAATGTACTTCTACTATGCAATAATTTTTTATTAGTGCTTTAAAACAATAGAAATACTAATAGGTTATTCATGTTGAATATACTAATAACAAGAAGCAGAAAGCGCTAGACAGCTTGTTGTCGAATAGTATATAGGATTTATTTAACCAGCATTTCTTTGCATATCGAAAATATTGAATTCAATATGACGTAATAATATTAACTTTTAATAGGACAATAGTAGCAAATTTTACTAGCTAGCATGACAATTTGCTGTTTTGACAAATGACAATTTGCTGTTATGACAAATGACTGTTTTTCAACTTAAGCCCCGGCCACTTATACGAGCATCTTAGATGCGCATAAGATGCTTTCTGACTTATACGAGCATCCTGGATGCCTTCCATGATTCCATGTTAGACAAAGCTAAACTATTTCCTGCATCCCGGATGCTCATCCAGGATGCTCGTATAAGTCAGACAGCATCTAAGATGCTCGTGTAAGTGGGGTTTAGATTGCCAAGCTTGGTGTTCAAAGTACAATATCCATTGTAATTATATGTTCCTAGTCAGCAATGAACACAGCAACAACTGTACAATTGAGTGGGCGAAACTTTTGCACACAAATGTACATCAATATTGTATTATGAATAATCGGTTTATCTTGTTGTTTTATAATTCTTATAACAATAAATGTGCTTTCTAATAAATATAGTGTAGGTATTGATATAATTGAAGAAACAACAGATTCAAACGTATTTTTGTAAAACATACTAATTTTTAACTATGCTATGAATTTAATTAACTTACAGAATTAAAATAAAGTCAGTAAAAGAACATTTATTAACCCTATCTGACCCGGGTTTTTTTTCGCTTCCCAGAACCGGGGGGGGGGGGGCTGATTCGCCCCCCTCCCCAC
>JAYRBW010094281.1:0-20722 GCA_036023295.1 Invenusta paracnida
GTATTTTTAGCATACCGGTAGGGAACTTTTAGCATACTTTTAGGAATTATATTCATAACATATTCACAAAAAAAACAAAAATTAAGTCCAAAAACTGCAAAGTATTATTTATCTCTACCAAAAAATTAATTAAAATATTCCCGCGTATTTAATAATTTGAATTTGGCGCCCACAAAATCTCACGCACTTTTAAATTTGAATTTGGCGCAAAGAATTTTGTTTAATAGCCAAAAAACAAAAAAAACGTGCATATTCCTTTTATATACTTCCTGTTCTGTCATTGGCTGGCCGTACTCGTTCGTGATTGGTCGAGACTACACCCCCCCTCCCCCGCCCCTCCCACTCAGTAAGGTGCAGTCGTTCCAAAGTGCACCGTACTCAAATTGCATCTGAGCATTACTCAGCATCCCCCCCCTCCCCCCTTCTTCCCGCCCACGCATTGTGATCGTGTCACTCCTTCCCAACTACTCATAACCTGTCTGCTTAACATTTATGGGACTTCTATCATCATTAGTAATATTAAAATATCTATAGGATATCTCTATTACCCCCATACGTTTGGATGTAAGAATATGAACCATTGAAACAATTTTTGTTCGTCTGTAATTGTAATAGTAGTTATAATTATAATTTAATTATAACTGTAAAACGTGTAATTTAATTACTCTACTTTAATGTATTCTTTGGAGCCCTTTATCCGTTAGTTCATCACAGCCCCACATATTTTATATAATGTAAGTCAAGCATTTATTGCTCTTGAGTCTATGATATTGTTTCATACATTCCAGAATATTGGTACATTTTATGTATCTTCTTGCAGGTATTTAATGTTCTGCTTCATATCTTCTATTGAAGTGGTTCAAAAGTCTGAAATCAATCTACACTAAAGATGGATAATAGTATCATTTATTCAGATTAAATAATGTATTACTTATTGGGTTATTTAAATTTAAATGTCAATGTTAATTTTTAATAATTTAGTTTGGGTGTATATTTATTTAATCAATATATGTATAAAATCATAAATATTATCTCTCACAAATGTTTAGCCTATCAAAGTTGGGTAAACAGAAAAATTATATCCTAGACCAATTTAGATGAGCGGAAACATATTTATATGTATGTATAACTAACTATTTCTATTTTTCTTGCTTCAACGTTTCAGTTATAAGACGCTGTTAATGTGTTTTCATTTCCTTTGTATTTCTATATTATTGCAATTATCATAACAACAAAAACAGCTATGAAATAAAAAATAGATTATCAAACAGAGTTATCAAAATTGAATTATTTTAATATATAAAATAATAATACTATGAACTATTCTATCTATAATTGATATAATATTACTATTAAATATTATTGTAATTACTGTCCATATCATTTATCATATGAATATTTCAAATACAAGAAAAAATAAAACAATACACAAATTCCAACTCAAGCAGCCTAAATGTTAGAGATTACACTCATACAATTCAGCTGAGATAAGAGATGGATACCAGCACACTTTATAAATAACACTGAGAAACATTCAAATTGAACTCACCACTAGTTCATGCAAATTAGTGTATATAAATATATAATAATTGAATGCCTTCAGTATAGTAAAAACAGATACCTACAAAACAAAGAAATTCACACTGCACAATGAAATAAATGAAGGAAATGTTTTTCGTTTACAACCGTCCGTTCGGGACAGGTGGGTGAGAATTTTTTAAGAGAGATAAAATTGGAAGTGGTCACATTTGTTTGTAATTTTGTATTTGAAGTATTTTTGAAGTATTTTGAACATGGCTCTTGAAAAACTTGGATCGTGAATTTTTCTGTAGCTGTAAAAATACATGTAAATTTGTATTTTTAATGTGTTTTGTGACAGTAAGTCGGATGTTTCATGCTGTTGTTCTTCAGTGTAAAGCGACTTGCAAATATTTTAATTAATAAAATGTACAAAGTGCAATTTGTGGTATTTATGCTACTTCGCAGAGAAATAAAACATTTAAGAACGTTTTTGCATAATATTTTAAATTTTGATTGCATATACAATTCCAAAAAAGTATATTTAAAAGAAAAAGTGTGCAATAGTTTACTCGAAGATAATTACTGTTGTGTAACACAATTAAAATTTTCATAAATTAAATTAATCTCTTATAAAATAATTGCCTTCAATAATCTAAATTTCAGAATTTATCTCTCTTTAGAAGCGTTGTGTTAATATATTCTCTTACTTATAAAAACTACATTCCATTAGTTAGTGAACGGATTTATTAAAAAACAACCCGTTATTGTCAAGATGAAGACACAATATTCATGCATACGTATATATGCGTTGAATTTAGAGTATATTATCTAGGAAAAACAAAAGAGAGGAAATATTTATGTAAAAATATTACCTAAAGAGGGCGAAAAAGAGAGCTTAACTCAAAATTATTAGTATATGCTATAATATACATATATGTAAGTTAACTCGACAGTTGGGTTATGTATAATATATTAGAATAGGGAAAATTACAAAGGGGGAACATGCAGTAACCTGTATGCGCATTATATGCTTCACCCCTCCTCACCATCCACAAATCAAAAATAAGCAATTCACATCTAAATATCCAGTGGATATTCTTGTCTCTTCCACAGCAGTCCTTACTCTTATACTTAGTTGTTGTTTTGTTGCCACTCAGGACGCTTTCACGACAGAGCAGAGTATAGAGTTAGTATGTAGTCAAATTTTACTTCTCAATTCTGAATTTACCTTATGGGGAGGGAGAGATTGATATACTTTCCAAAATTCTTTTCTGTTACCCACACTGCCCTCTGAATCAAAGCTACACGTATGTGTATTCTTACGCGACGTATACCTACCTACCGATCCATGCAATATAATCATCGAGCTGCGCAATATATTTACTAATAATATATGTTGGATTAATTAACCTAGGATGATCCCTCGCCCTCCTAGAAATTGACTGACAAACTACTAACATATAAATAACTCAAACGACTTCCTCAATTTTTTTGGGAGAGAGAGACAATGAATGAACTCTATAGGGGGATGGAGAACAATTGAAGGAGAGATCACAGCATTTATCTACCTCTCTCACTGTCTGCTTCAAATCCCCAATCAAATAACGAAGTATATTTTCTGGTAAAAGGGACAACAGAGTGAGTTGTATCCCTAAAAAAGAACAGAATTTCCACCTCTCTCTTTCGCAACAATTCTTTAAAGGATAACTTTGAGACGCTGTGTTGTACTTACTGCACACACCTACCCCTATTTTGACGCCTGAAAGGTGAATGCCCGACTCGCTGCTTCGTCCCAGTAATGTCTGGGGCGGTTCAATGGACTCACTGGACTGTAGTGGCGGTGGAGGAGGAGGAAAAAGCAGCAGTGCCGATGGAGGCCGAAGCCGAGGAAGTGGGAGTCAACAGCACCCCACCAACACTGGCGCCTATCTCACCATCAATGAAGAGTTCCCCAAACCTAACCTCTTGCGCCGAGCGTTCTCCTCGAAGAAGCGAAGGAAGCCGAAGACCACAGACGCCCTGTTGGTGCCCTGTAGCTTCACTCTGCGTCCATCAAGATCCATTGGCAATGTTGGCAAACAAGAAGAAATTGTGCCAGATTTGAGGTAGATGATTCCATTTAATTAACATTATCTGATTATTTAATTTTAAATGCAATATGGTCCAACAGTTACAATAATCCAGGTCAATTTCAATATATCGAGTTTATATTGCACAGAACAATGAGAAAACAACAAATAAACAGAAATATTTTAAAGTTTTTAAATAACTGTTGTCACATGTAAGCAAATGTAATCCACAATTTAAATTCTTTATCTAATATAGTGTAGACTTTGGCCAATTTATATTAATTACGTTCTTTATAAACTGAAACAATTGTATTGAATGAAAATAAGTTTTAATAAACAAAGAAAATAAATAATATTTTGAACACAATAAAAGTATTCAAAGCTGACATTTTAGTAAAGAAAATAAATATATTTAAATCAATGCTGCCGCTATTGAATTATTTATTTTATGTCTCGTATATCTAAAGCACTAGAATCCCCCATTTGAAATATATGTAGTTTTATAATGAATATACCTAGTTTATTTTTAATGTCAATGAATGCTGTCAAAACGAATCAGTCTGTTATTAAATAGTTCTTAAGGCTCAATAGAATTATGACAAAATAAATTATTCCATGAACTTGATTTACATGACAACTGGTTGCCAGGAGTCAACTATTGTACCCTCGTGCCATTGTTCCAACAACAAGTAGGTACGTCATTATATGTATAAAGTACCAGTGTTTTACAATACTCGTAATGATTCTCGTATGTTGAATGAGTTCTTGTATGTATTACGATATGCGCTTTGTATCAAACCGTGCAGTAGTGAATATGTGACGTTATTATACATATATAGAGACATATATAGAGACATATATAGAGACATATATAGAGACATATATAGAGACTGGCCAGATATGAAAAATTTCTATAACATTGATTTAAATTGACATATTGCCGATATAAAGAATTTTAGTTTTTGTATATAAGAGAATAAATTGTGAGTTAATTGTCAAAGGAATGCTGTGAAAAAAGTTCAAAAGCAGTCTAGGATTAAGGCGTCTAATAGATGAGAGGCGGATTGTTCGAGAATTCCGTTTGGTTTAATTGGAACAATGCAATGGCCTTAAATTTCATTGATAAAAATTGAAAGGGCATAAATAATAAAAGAAATAGCTAGCGAATTATTGTAATTGAATCACAAAATATATTCTTTTAATATGTTTCTGAATTTGTGCCTTTGTTGTTTTTCAATACTATGTATATATCATTATTTTTATATATGCAGCGGGTGAGACGTGGGACAGGAATTTTATTGCTAGATTTGATCAATGTTACTATATCTATATATCACTTATTATTATATATATGATCATATATACTGAGTGTATTGCTATAACACTATAAACATATTATTCAACAATGTAAACCAGATTATTAATCATTTAAATATTCTCATACAAAAGCAAAAATGTTATATTTAAATCAAAAATATTAATGGAATGCAAGCATTTTATATTATTATCTTATTATATGATATTACATATTATGCTGTTTTACATGTTAATATTGTACAGTAACATAGGAACTATATTATAGTTCAGATTAGTATATTGAAAATGATGAATTTAATTGACCAACGTTTTCTTTATTCATATCTTCATTGAATGTTACACACAAATTACAAATAAAAATGTAAGTTTCATAAAATTAAATGACGAAAATGGTTAACGTAAATTATAATAATACTAGTTTTATTATATTATATATTATAATAATATTGCTAATATTCACATTTATACTTTATTTATAATTATAAGAACGTAAGTAAAGCCAACATATATCCTTAAATATTGAATTTTGTTTTTGAATTAAATGTTCATATAATGTTCAGAATATGACAGAAATAGGAATATGAAATAATGAATTCATATTTATTATAAGTTATATGAGTTAGAAAATTATTTTTTTCAAACGAAAATGTTTCTTTTAACAAACTATAGTGTATATATACAGAAACTTTATACTTTTCTCACCAGCAAAACTATGTGGAATTATTGTTGATCTGATCCAAAGAGGTTTGGCTTTTTTCGTTATTAGATAATTTATACATCGATTCTTTCTTTAACACAATTAATTGATAGTAAAGAGCACTCGTGTATAAAAGAACTGTCACATCGATCTTGCCCAGCTGTCATATTCATTTGGTAAACGATGGCAGGTACCTGTTTTTCCTCAGTTCACGTGTGATCACTTCCATTTTTATGTATTCTGTATTCTATATAGTACAGATATAATTAGAGAGCATGCTGTATACTTCAGAATAATTTGAGTGGTGTAGATGCATTACTACAAACTGAAGTATACTGGTTACTTACTGATGAAGTCATTGCTGTCGGACTCTTTAATCATTAGAAGACTAAACGTTCATATTATATTGATTATTTAATAGGAAAATCGTTGAAAAAATCAACACAAATTAGATCATAATATAATTATTCTATCAGTGTAATTATGAAATTTGGCATGAATGTTTGAGCAGTTGTACTCTTTAAGGGCAGATGCAATTCTAGGTATATTATATGCTAATTTTGAAGTAGGCATGTAACGGTAATCTCTGTACATTTGTGTATAAATGAAGACACTCAATATTGGGTGGACATTTCCAAAAGGAGGAAAGGAAGCATAGCACGAGAGTTAGGTCATTTGGGAATCATACATATTCTTCCTCTTTGCAACCGCATTCACTAGCTCGACCGGCATCAACAATCGTCATTCCTCGTTTGATTACTATTACATCTATAACTATCTATTTTACGAAATTTCGCGTCTATCTATACAATATTCCTGCAATATTTCTACCAATTCATAATTTATTATTTCGATATCTATAACTTCATATATAAAAATAAATAGTAATTGTCGTTCAATTTATTATCACTGGAAACTAATAGTTTATTATTTAGGAAATCAAAAATTGTGTGGCAGTAAACAAAAATAAATTACATAATAAAATTAATGTTTCATTATTAAAGATATTTGTATTTGAAGTAGGAAAAACGTATTATTAAAACTTATATTTTAAGTTCTTAATTTGTGTATATAAGCAGTCCATTTTAGATGTTTCCGATGAAATGTGGAGGAATATCCAACCAAATATAATTATTGATATACAGCAAATATGAATTCAAAATATAAGTAGGCAGTAAAGGAGAAATATCGCAATCAAAGGCAACCTTATGTATCAAGTGGACGTATTGATAAAATATGATATCACATTTTTATTGGATAGACAATTTAGAAATAAGGTTATAAAATTTAACATACGTAATTCAATTAATCTTATATAATGACATCAAATACTATCAAACTATGTTAACATTTATAATGCTTTGTTGAGTTTTCTACATTAAATATTTTCATATTATTATTTAATAAATAAATATATATGACATATACCAATTATGCAGACTATATCAATCAATATTTTATGTTTCAAACAATAATTAGCAATTTCCGAAAATGTGCCAGGCATATAGGCTGGCAGCATATTGCCAACATTTCTTCAAAGGAATAGGATATAAAAGGGGAAAAAACTTGTTTTATTTAGGCTTATTCGATTTAAAGCCTCCTTATTTTGAAGGAGTAATTAATTTGTTTTCATCTTTCGGACAATGAAGGAAGCATCTGTATTTTATGAAAAATGCAAAATTTAATGTAAAATATTTACAATGAATACCTACAAGAAAAGAAATAAGATTAACATTTGTGAGAAAACAGAGAAATCTTGAGTTTTTGTATGCATTAATAAAAAGTGATACTGTCAACCGTACCTATCGATAAGGTTGTTACATTTGTTTTTAATAGATACATATAAATATGGTATATTTTTACAGTTGAAAAATAATTTTCTTGTCGAAAAATATGAATGGCAAAATGTATCTGATAAATAGTCAATATACTTTTATACATTAAATATGTTACTTTTATTGTTTGGTTAACTACATAATAAAGGATACAGGCCCTTCGTGTGTTAATAGTTCAATGCAATATTACAAAAACGAATGTTTAAATCAAGCCCTACATTTATTTTTATGAAATATTTTTGAAAAAGTCAAATTTCGAACAATGAAAATGTATCAAATAATTTAAGCGAGCAGAAACATGGACACATTTTCTGTTATTTGGATGGTAAATTATTTACATAACATTTACAAAGACATTCTTATTAAATTTCAGAGCACTATGGGTGCTAACTTTCTTTTGTTTAAATAAACTAAACTAAGTATTCACTAATTAAATCCATTGATTTGAATATACATATAAATAAAATAATTCATGATTGTACATGATAATTAATTAATTGATACATGATTATTACAACACATTGGGATAATCTTCAAAGCAACATGCATGTGTCTATTTAACAAATAATAACATCTAACATGATGCAATTAATTTTAATAACTCTTATTTGATGTTAGACGTGGCAATAATAATAATTCCAAGACATACATTACAGTTTATATGTTTAACTATTTACCATTATATCATACATTATGTCCTTATAAGCCGTTTATATATATATTTCTTTAATTACGTATCAAGCTGATGGCGAATATCAAATATATATGTATATATTTTAAACGTTAATACATATATTACATATAAGATCAATATTTATACAAAAATAATAATATTCAGAGTACATACTTAATGGTATGATAAAATAATTGTGAGACTTCTTTTTATTAAATGCATTATATTTCTTCTAAATGCTGATGTCAATTCTTCAAAATAAGTAACACATCTTGATACATTTTTGGCAGAACTCGTTGCTTTGTAAGAACTGTCTTTCATTGATCCTCCACAGCCTCGCTCATTAATATTGTATACTATATATCTATATCTATATAGAGAGATTCCCAAGTCAACATTTTAAGTGTGTAGATCGTGAAACTAGAAAATGCATTTTTCAAACATAAGATTAATTTAATACTGGCTGCTTGTTGCATCGTATCTCGGTATTTCAAAAGGCTATCTATCAGAAAACGCAACATTATTTTATAAATAGCTATTACGTAGATAATTATTCCTAAATGTATATGTACAACTATGCATCAGGCAAACTTTTCTCATTTTTTCTTTATGTAACAAACCAGACGAGAAGATTGTGAGAGGAAAAGGGTACGGATTTGTCTTTTTTTAGTAACATAACGTTATTAATTTACATTTATCTTAATCCATAATCCTGGATTTTGCCTGTTTTTGTCGAATGACTATTTAAATACGAGAATTAGTGTAGTCCACTAATCCATTGAAACTCACTGAGATATCATTATATTCAGACTCATAAAACTAAGGTTTCATGCTACTGGTCTGATACTGCTTAATTTGATAATTCTACTACTGGTGTATGCAATGACATATTTTATCTCTGGTTTGGAAAAGACGGTGACAATTATTGTATAACTCTATTATATTTAGTGTAGCTTTGAAGATGGAACTGTATATAAACTATTAACAAAATATGTTGTTTATTTTATTAATAAATTTGTTGGTAAAGGTTTGTTGCAGTTTAACTAAACCTGTAATGTAAGATACATGATAACATATCAAAGATGATGTCACTACTATTATTCTGTGGTATAAATTGGGTGACATAAAATATCGAATAGAAAAGGTATTACAATATATAAAATCGTACAAAAATAGGAGTATAGTAGAAATTTTATTGAAGACAGCTTATGAAAATAATGTACATATACATATATTAATATTTCCATCTAGTCATATTACGACTTCTTAAGAGTATGTATGACATTTTTTGCGCGTCCAGTTCGGTACGTCCAGACCTATACGTTCAGTTCCATACGTCCAGTTTGGTGCATCCAGTTCTGTATGTCCAGACCTATACGTTCAGTTCCATACGTCCAGTTTGGTGCATCCAGTTCTGTACGTCCAGACCTATACGTTCAGTTTCATACGTCCAGTTTGGTGCATCCAGTTCTGTACGTCCAGACCTATACGTTCAGTTCCATACGTCCAGTTTGGTGCATCCAGTTCTGTTAACGTCCAGCTTGGTACGTCAAGTTCTGTACGTCCAGACCTATACGTTCAGTTTCATACGTCTAGTTTGGTGCATCCAGTTCTGTTAACGTCCAGCTTGGTAAGTCTAGTTCTGTACGTTCAGTTAGGGGCGATGGAACTTTTTATATGGGACTTTGTTATCGGATAAAATTACGGTAAAGATTTTGTTAAATAATACATTTTAATTATGAAACATAAAATAGAGCTGTGTTATGAACTAGCTTTTTACAGTTCTTGTTTAGCTGGAATATAAATTATGTAACAACTAAAACGTCGCCTTTTTTGATGTTATTTCTAAACATTTCCCAATAAGAAGCACTTATTTAAACGTATATAATCCCATACTATATACAAATAAATATAGTACAACTATATTTTTTATAGTTGCTGTGCTCTATATATTTTATATTATACTATTTTAAATATTTGTATATAATGCTAATTAAACACGCATTAACAAAGGAAATGGTTAATTTTTAAATTTTATTACATATAATGTTATAATTTTATTGATACTTGTTTACATTTTTATGACACGAATAAAAACGTTTTTTGAAAGTTATTTGAAGTTAAATCTCCAATATTCCTCAATTCTGAAGATTACTGTGGAATTGCTACGAATTAGATGATTATCATCTGTGGAAGATTCGGTATAAATTGTAGGTATTAGTTAATGTCTGAAGGTAAACTGTATATAACATTTTAACATGCTAAAAAGTACCTAATTGGGAATAATATTAGGATTATAGAGTTTTTAGATTGATCGTTATAGCTTATGAGCATTAGTCTGAATGCTGTTAAATTTCTTACACATAGCAATCGTGCAAGCTTTCCATTTACTATTTTTATTCACTATAACAAAACTTGCGTCAAAATAAATTAACTTTGAAATAATTAAATCAATATTAAAAAAAAAACTGTTTGATACTAGAAGGAGTGAAAATAAGCTGAGTGCTTTTGATCCCCTTCATAGTTTCACTGTGTTTTATGTCGCCTTTTGATACACTTCAAAGGTTTCAATTATATAAATCATTCCTTTTATTTTATACGGTTTATTATTTAGAAGTTACTCGTATAATAATATTTACATAAATATGTCTATTTTGTTATAAAAAATATTTTCAATTACAAATTGATGACATTTTTGATATCTTTATTATTTTAAATTGTCAATAGTATCGAAATAATTTTTTTATGATCAACATATTTGGTAGAAACATATGATTTACATTCTAATCGAAAAATGTCATTTTTATTCTAAATGTATATCACTTTCTCAGACCTAGCAACATCGGACATGCGTTAGAAATGTGTAGAATATATATTCATTAATATAAGATTACAAGACAATGTACGAGAGCGGAGTCCGGAATTTGAAATAATAAGTTATACATACAATACATATAAGTTATCCGTAATATATACACATTAGTTAAAGTTAGGATGTGATATAATATACCTACGCAAAGTTTGTTTTTCTAATAAATTCTACATTTCGTGCAATGTTTAAAGTGAAATTATCAAGACCAAAATGTTTCTTGCTTGTCAAGTATTTCTTTCTTAATATTAACTGAATCAAATGTTCATTAAGTTTTATCATATATCTTATAGTACATTATTACATATATGTATAGGAAATAGTTATATATCCGTTGTAATATAATAAGTAACTAAAATATGAAATAGTAAATTTAATGTATTTTATTTTCAATGCTTGCTTCATACTTACTATACCATGACATCTGATTAATAGCAATGTGCTTTCTAGAAAATCTAGCTATTAGTTATTTTCAATTTTAAACATTGTCAGTATAAATGATTATTACAAAGCCTTGCTACAAACATAATTGAATTGACTGGGAGCAACAATATTATGTCCCTTTATTAAAATGTTTTCCAAATCTCACATTTTGGCTGAAAACTTTAAATTAGACGTTAGAACACTTTATTGAGGGTT
Source organism: Invenusta paracnida (assembly GCA_036023295.1). Lineage (NCBI taxonomy): Eukaryota > Metazoa > Platyhelminthes > Proseriata > Coelogynoporidae > Invenusta > Invenusta paracnida. Next base: position 11,621 of record JAYRBW010094281.1, read on the forward strand.
GACAATATAATGGTATTCATCGATATATTTCACATTTTTAGTATTTGTTGATTTGCTTAAGATGTATCATTACCCCTTACTTTGTGTACGCTCTTAAATGGGGCGGGCATACATGGTAATATTAATATTGCAAAGCTGTATTCCGTATTTTAACAAACATTTACATTAAGCAATATAGCATATCCCGTATATGCCAATTTGTTGTCTATCTATTGTAGAAACATTATATGAAGCAAACAGTGATTGTTTAATTATAATCCTTTTAGAATTAGCCTCTTCAACACGAAAAGAAGGCCTAAAATTAATTAAAAATGAAGAAGTAAAAAAGTGTACATCTTTGCGTGCACACCCATGAAGCATGTCAAACTTATGACCACAAAGAGTGATGATAGTTAATATTTTACATTTTACATTTTCATTTTCGTGTGCATTGTTATATTGGAATGGGTGTGGTAACGAACGAAAAATGCTAAATATATTCTTATTTAAACCATTTTTGGATTGTTTTCATTAGATGTATGTATATTCATATATAATGTTTTAAATTTCAATGTGTTATTGATATATTCATAATTTTTCAGAAGCTGTTTTATTTTAGCTTTTAATGAAATTGATGAACATTGTCCAATTTCTTATTTTTGAAAATATTTCCAGATGTAGAACATTCAGACAATACTAGCTTAATATCATCAACTGTATAGTAATACTCTTTAAAACTGTTTTATTAATTTATTAATTACATATATTAACTTTTTAATACAATGAATAAGAGTCCACCAAATTGTAAAATAATATTTCATTTTTAAATATTACGTAACATAATATACATATTATACCTATGTATATACATTGTATATAATATATAATTGTGAAATATTTATATATGAAATAATCTATACATATACGTACATAGAATAAAATATCTTCTAAATAAGACGTCATATAAAGTAACGTTTTATGAATTGTGTGCAGTATTTTTAATGTTTATAAGACTAATAGTTATAATTCAGCTTTAGAAAAATAATTAATTAGACAATTAAATTGCTTTTTGGAGAAATTGTTAACCTATATAGCATTTGTATAAATAAAATATATCGTATTACATTAAATAAAAAATATTTCGCAATTAATGTTTTAAATATGGAACTTTTGTTCTCCCAGGTATAATATTTAGTCCATGAATACAAAATATTCTGCCTACAATTTAATATGCTTATTCATTATACATTTATCATTATTATATATAATAAGCCAATGAGCCACCGGGGACGAGGTGGCTCAGTGGTAGAGCGGTTGCCTACAGAAGTGTTGGTAGCGGGTTCAAACCCAGGTTCGGCCCGACTTTATTTCCCTCGTCCCTGGCTGGCAGCTGTGCCAGTCGGTTGACTAGCAGCCCGAAAGGGTTTGTTCTGTTTGTGTATATATGTATGTATTATTTGTGTATTATTCTGTTCTGTAAATCTGTATGTTTTATTATTATATATATATGCACGTATTCCTGTAACCCTCTACCGATATGCTTGTAGTTGTGAATAAAGCCATTATTATTATTATTATTATTATAATTTAAATGAAGCTTGAAAGAGATATAGTATATATTTATTTAAAGGAGTGAATTCAAATATAAATCTATGAAAGCAAAATATACTGCACAGTCCAATAGATCACTCTTTTTGAAAATACTTCAACTTCAATATTTGTCATTTAACCATGTTTAGTTCATAAGTTTATTCTAATATTTCCAAATATATGCATAAGATATACGTCACTGTGTACATATAACTAAGAGCAAATAAAGTTCAACAACAGACTTCCCTTTCTAATTATTAATCTCCCGATGATATAGGCGTGCACGCCGTGATTAGAGCCCACGATATGCGTGTCACATAATACAAGAGAATAATGGAGTCCACTTTACAAGCTTTTTATATACATATTGTCTTCGAATAAAAAGAAAGCACTGACCATTATTTAGACTCTTTGCAATTCCCTATTATTCCTCGAAGTATTCAACCTTTAAAACTCATTCTTATTCACTCATCCGTTGACTCTCCATCAATTTACCTTCCAGACTGCATTTTTTTCCACATATGTCTCTCGTCGTTTATCTCTATTGTGTACAAGTTAATTTTTCTTTATATGAATTTCATGCTGTTTCCTCTGAATTATTTCATATCAGGATAAGTTTTTAATTCGTTTAAATGAATGTGCATTATTTACATTTAAACTGAGTATTTGTAAACGTAGAAACCTAATTGTAAAAATCAAAATTCTTATATTTAATATGCCCATATTATGAATATATAATGGTTTACATAATTGCATTAGTTGCTGTATTTTCGATGTATTTTGTACTTTACTTGGTATGTGAACATTGGATACTCAAGATTACAAAATAAGGCGAAATTATTTGATTGATTTTTCCAGTCAATATGGCGGAGGCTAAACAGCAGCGAATGCGATAAACAAACCGCTTCTATATATTTTATATTTCTATGTTTTTAATGCAATATTTTCGGTGGCCCCGGGTTCGAATCCCAGTTTTGCACTTATTAAGGCTATCTGGTGAATAGGGTTCCGAAAGTGCTCACTGTAAATCCGGATTAGCAACCTACCGCCTGTCCACTTGTTAAGTGGCCAGGTATCCCGTGAGAGCAAGTCTTAATCAAAGGATCGAGATAAAAGGTTGCAATTTCTGAGCTTTCTTTGCCAAAGTGGCGTCTAGCGAAAATCCACTATGCTACTATAAGTAGTATAGTTAGTTATGCAATGAAAATCAAGAAATGACAAACAAACAAACAAACAAACAAACAAACAAACAAACAAACAAACAAACAAACAAACAAACAAACAAATAACAACAACACGAACAACCCAATTTATTGACAATGCCAGTACCCAGCGAGCTGAAGAAGGCTTCAAAAGCAGCATAAAATGTCAAACCTAGAAAATGGATTTGCTGAGAAAGCAGAAACCATGCAATGCAGCTTACATCACCAAATCCTTTTTCGCGGTAATCCAGAGTACCACCTCCAATAAATCCTTGCCGCTGAAGTTATTGAATGCTATCTTAAGATATTGTTTTAGTCATGTTTTGCAGTTCAGTGTACTCAATTATTGCGAAAGGCTTTGCAATCCTTTACTGCTAATTCCACCATTGATCTGTTAGAAGAACACTCTCAGAACAAGGGTGCTACACATTATTTGCAACACGAAGCTTAAATCATCTCTTATCTACCACACTCTAAAAGAGCCATTGCCAGATCCAGGGAGAACTCCTTCCGTCTACCGCTCCCTATCCCCGCCTCGATTATGACGAAGACATGTCAGACACAACTGAAATCTCGCAGCAGTAAGTCGCCACTGACATAATAAAATCCACCAGAATTGCGACCTAAAGAAGGCATGACCTTATATTGCTTAGACCTCCGCCCTGAATTAAAAACTGCATTCTAAACAATCTCATCTGTCTCGAACTAATAAGCGGCAGCAAGAAAGGAGAATATGAGGCAAAACTACTTGAATATATCCTCCCTACCCTGTCATCCAAAGACTCGTAATTCCCTGTGACTGTCTACACAGACGGTTCTGCCAAGAACAGCACGAGAGCTGGGGACAGTGCGGTGGTTGCCACAACTGCACCAACAACCAACTTGTTAAAGACAACGAGCTGTCTAATCCCTACGAAACCGATGTCTCTGCTCTTCTTCTCGTACGAAGTCATCAACAATGGGAATGTGGGAACAGGACGTGCCCATGTTAGCTCATTTTTCGCCGACATAAAAACAATGAGAGGAGCGACTAAGTGGCTTAAAATAGACCAAAACATGGAGAGTACCTACCTGTGTCGTGGTGCGTCTGTATTTTGAAAATGTAACAATTATTCATTCAGATAGTTTTACGTTATTTGAAATAAAAGCGTTTGTATACTTGTATATATTATGCATAACTAACTTTTGTGTAACTAAATTATGTTGATATAACTATACATTATTTTTGACAACGAATAACAATGTGTATCTTAGATATATATATAAAAACATGTATAAGACTATAACTCAATTGTGTAGCCTCACTAGGAAACGAGATATTCACAAAATCCGCGATGAAGGCGTACATTCAACACGTTGTGGTGGGTGTTCATTTAATGAGAATATTGAGGTAAATTAAATGTAAAAACACCATATCTTGAATGTGTTAGTTTTTGTATTATGAGGCGAAGTCTTACTTATAATTACATGAAATATGTTTATGAGTTTAATTAAGGAAATAAACCTATAGGATCTTTTTTTTCATTTCCAAATATTCAACAACAGGCATTCAACAGCAGCTCAGTCTTTGTGTGTTTATGTCGGACTCAAAAATATATACTTTTCTTCCACTAAGTTATAAATGACTTAAGTTCTCCGATTTTAATTTATTTCATTTTTAATAATCAAAGATTTGAGAAGCTAAACTTTAATTTATTTATTACTACGTTAAATTCAAGCCATTTCATTTACTATTTAGTAAAAAGACATACGTATAAGGGCATACGAATAAAATGTAGCAAATGCTTATACTACTGATTCTCGTAGGAAATCTTTCAATCGATATTAATAAATCGATACTGAAGGTAAAAGCATACGCTTCGAAAATGGCAGTGCTAGTAAAAACATTTTCTATTTTTTATTCATAAGGTTTTTATTCTCTCAGCCTTTACAAATATGAAACATACTTTGAGGTGAAATGCAACTGAATCTCGTCCGAGTACTCCTATAGTTGCAAGATCAAATTAAAGGCCTTGTATTTTAAATAATTTAAATTCACCTGGATATTATTCATGACATATTTATATCATTCGACTTTCATGTACAAGAATGTGACTTCCTTTCTAACAGATCAGGCATATGTATATCATGAATTTCACGTTATATTGACATGAAAATCGACAGCAATTTTGCAGAACTACAAAATACAACCTCATCTGATTTGGATTATACTCATATATAGGTATAATATGTAATATATGTCATGCTTAAACTAATACTCAGGAATTGTGCTTCAAAGGATTTATTTGCACTTATGTTGTCCTTAAATTAGCTTTCAAAGGCATTATGAGATACGCCTTAATGTATTTCCTAATTGTTTTTATTTGTGAAAATAATAGCAATACTATACTGATAACAATCATATATATATATACATTATTTGATTATATATCAGTGTGTATCATATATTATGCTAAATTTCCTTAAAAGAGTTGGCTACCAAGTGTTAATTCATGAATCTCTTATCGTATAGTTAAAAAAAACTACATTTATTAGAACAAATAACACATATATGTCGCCATTGCATTAGAAAGGCGACGAACGCTTCTATAAGAAGTATTGTTTCTATCCAAACAGGTATATATATACTGAACTAGGTAGAGATAATATAATATATAATATGCACATATGTAAAAGCAAAGTACTATATATACCTACATATATGTTTGTTAGGTTGTCAGAATCAGTGAAGAAGTATTTTCAAATCAATAATAATATGAATGTGTCGACTTTGCAAGATGAAACTGTCTATTTGCGTCGTATAAAGAAGGCATGCTCGTATTGAGAGATGAAGAAAGAGGGTTTTCACAGGAAACATGTTAGATGTGGAATTATTTGCGTGAAAAAGTATTTCAAATTCTCCTGAAATAGAGGTATTTTTCAAATATAAGGGTTTTATTTAAACGTTTAAAATAAAAGTTATTACACATTCTTTGGAGATATTCGGACATTCATTATAATAAAGCTATCTAATTAATTTTTAAAATTATATGAATCATATTCTTGATCAATTTTAAAACATACATAAATATAGATATATTTGACAGTTATGCGTTGAATAATAAATATTAAATATTTTTAGAAAACCTATCAAGCAAACTATGTTACTGGAATGCATTTAATGAAAATATAACGCTTATGTTGAGAAATAGCTAATGATTAGTAGATAATATTGTTTATTTTTATACTTGAATGATTTAAAGCATAACATTAAAAGTTTAATCAATATATTAAATTTTTTTTTTATGTTAAGCATTATTAATACAATTTCTAAACCTTGTATACAGCTTTAAGTTTAATAATTTTATATTACTCATTTCAATATATTATATGAACAAATATCCCTTTAAACAGCTTAAGAATATATTTCAATTATACTATCTGTTATTTGCATAAGTGTATGTTAGGAATACACATACATTTTATAAAAATAATATGAAGTCAAAATGAATATTTTTAATTTATTAGCGAATAGTTAAACCGACATATATGCTCACATAATATGCAGGACAGAGTATAAATGCAAACATGAAACTTATTTTAAGTTATTTTCAAAATTTAGAGTATATTAAATAAAAGTAAAAACACTTTTTTTCAATTAACAAAGTCAAGAATACCTTTTCTTCTGTCCCATTAAATTTAATGATTTCCAAACGATGTTCTAAATGTTATTTAAATAGACCTATGTATCTGTTGTTTTAATATACATATATACACATGTATACACCATGCAAGCAGTGTGGACTTTAGCTGTGGGGAAGAATTTATCCCAATGCATTTACACGACTGCTTTAATTAAAGCATGCAGATAATGCGTGAGAGACTGTTTCAAAAATGTTTTCTTTTTATACCAGTGCCACTTTCAAAAGTCGAATTAAAATTTAATAATTTGGGGAAGAATTATCACATTTTCCATGTGTGCCATTAAATGCTACGCATTGTAAACGTAACATAACATATTGTTCATTTAAGAAGAAGAAACAGGACTGATAATTGTGTGTGTCAATAAACGTGTACAGCAAGGAATTTTTGAATTATTTGTAAATACACATTAATATGTTTGCCCGTTAGTACATTGTGCCGTTTCATTTTGATATTAAATACATTATCAGAACTTAAAAATTAAGTACCAAATTTAACATATGAAATCGTCATACTGAGTATATAATATGATTTAATTTATAGGACAAAACCAAGTTTTCATAAAAATTGATTGCTTAATTCGAGTATGTGGTCCATTTAGATAATAATAATAATAATAATAATAATAATAATAATAATAATAACTTTATTAGAATCACAAACATATCGGTGATAATTTACATAAATGAGAATAATAACAAAATATAAATGAGGGGGAAAGCGGACTAGAAATAGACAGGGTGGAGAGACAGAATAGAATATAGAAACTTAGAAATATTTGCAAATAGAGTTTAATAGTCTTTGAGTGGCATAGAAAGGTAAGATAGTTCTATTGCGGGTATTGTGGCGACACTACGTTATTTGCTAATATATTTAAATTTGCAGTTTTATATGTTCACCTTTCATTAATTATGTGTAGATTTAATTTTTTACATATTTTTAAATTAATAATAGCAAGTATTCCTATACTAATGTTTTCAATATTGAGTAAATTGTAATCGGTTGTCTTAAATTTCACATTTGTGTATATATAGAATTTATATATATGTATGTAAAATGTTTAGAAATATTAGACTTTGAGGCAGACTTAATAGTTAACTTATTTTATCATTGATGTAAAAGTTAAGCTTATTTGTTATAGAAAACAACATTTTAGTATCATATGAATAATATATGTTACATAGCTTGTACATACTAGAGTACACAATGAATAGTTAATACTGAAGAAATAGAGAATAAAGTTCAAATAAAACGAATTTATGCAATAATAGGCCTATAGTGGCGTATAAAATACTTTTCCAGAAAGCATATTATTCATTACAGTCAAGCAATAGACAAAATAATAGACTTTACTTAAGTAAAATATTTATTAATTCGCATGAGAATACCTTTCTCGGCGGTTTGAATAATTCTTACTCGGATTTATTGGAAAACGCAAACTAAAAAGCTATAAAATATTACGACCCTCTTAGGTAAACAAATACCAGTCGCCTGGCTATATTCTCTCTTCATATAAGCACGGATAATATATCCCAAGATTGCATTTGTTTCTGGTATTCAATTTAATATTCCCTCATTCGTGTTAAAATCCATCGATCCCACTTTCTTCTTACTCATATGCCTCTTTCACTGTACATAAGTTCTCTTAGCTTATACGACAACTGTTAAATGTGTTTAAAATAAAATAAATGTTCCTCAAAATATCCATTTATATATTAAACTCACATCATTCCATGTTTCACTCGTATGTTATTAGTACAAGCCCTCATATTTTGGTCTTGTCAAAAATATAAAATCACACACTTATTTTTTTTCATCGAGAAAGGTAGCATATACATGGATTATAATAGAATTTAGACGAGATAATATATTGAATTAGGATACTGACTGCTTTTTTTGTGTTGTAGATGTGTTTCCTTCTCAATTTATAATTAATCTGGCAAAAAATATATTTCTGAAATAACAGAAATATAAAAAAAAGAAATGAAGAATCTGTATTGCGGAATTTATTTCATAATTTAACTCTTAATTTTGAAAACATGATTTTGAAATTAAAAACAAACATTTATACATTTAAAAACCAGTATATTGGAAATATTGGAAAAACAAATGGATTAATACCGAGCGATGAGTAGGTGCTTCATGACTCCCACTTGCACTTCTGTTATGGGTTTTAAATCAACAAACATGCAGAAACAAAAGCTTTCCTGACTTTTCCTAAAATAAAGTCTTACAACTAAGTACAAAATATATTTAGATAAAAATATCCCCTTATCCCCCATTAAATTCTGATTTGGTTAGGGATTGTATTATATATACATATTAAATAAAAAACCACATCAAAATAAGTTGTTTACTTGCAACTACAATATGTTTGACCATTTACAATGGGATATTATGCTATCTACAAAATATCATCTTTGTTTAACTAGTTTCCAAGTTTCAAAACTCAAATCTACCTAGGGAATTAATAAGTCCATTTTAAATATAAAGTTTTAGATGTATTTTAACCTTTAATATTCGTTAAAAACTTATTATGTTGAAGACAACGCATATATATATAGTATACAGTATAGTGGGGTCGGAATAGTCAAAGTTCGTGCAAATTTTTGTAAAAAGCAGTTTTTTTGTTGATTATTATAGCTAAGGA
>JAYRBW010094292.1:0-20717 GCA_036023295.1 Invenusta paracnida
TATTAGATATCACATTTAATTAAATACAGTTCTAAATTACCTTCTGAGAAGCTTTACAATATTAAAAAACATAGTTATCTCAAGTCAAATATATTTTTAAAGAGCTAACACATTTTACGCCTATTTCAATTCTTTTGTGATATAAGCTAGCACACTTTTTGCCATTTTTGGCTAATAATAATTAGCATTTAAATATACCTACTAGCATGCCTAACAAAACAAGTGCATTTTATAAGTACACGACAATTTCAATATTGTGAATTAGATATTAAATGAGTGAATAATTTTTGAAATTTGATCTGGTTGAATAATTATTTGTTTATTCCACTCACCACTTACAGCCTCTAAATGTTAATATTCTATATTGCTTGCCCTGTTATGCATAGAGCTGTAGATATATACAGCTAATTCTTGTTTTTCTATTATTGAAAGATATGCCTGTTTGGAGCGACATTGTCTGAGTTATTATTTTATATCTTAGTAGGTAATGATTCTTTCAATAAATATTTATCTTTAGCTTTGGAAATGTTTTTCTGTTTAAGAATTTTATTTTTTTCGGATATGATGATATTTTAGCATACACATGGCAATTTCTTAATATTAATTACAAATATTATTAAAACATTTTATTTGTTTAATATACAAATACCAATTAGAAATATTAACGATCGTATTTATACTTTTTATTTCTAATAGCGTTATAGGTACTTAGTTAATGTCGAGAAACAGTAAAGTTGGCTGATATTAAAATGTAATTTTTCATTTATATTAATTTGGTTTATGTGCATACCATCAATATGTTTATGTTATATATTTTAACTGTGTTGTACAATAAATGTAATATTTTATTGACAAAATAGGTTACAAAATAAATTTATTTGTTACGGAGTAAATATATCTGCCTATGCAAGTAATCAATTTTCATTATTTTGCTAAATATAATCATGTCGATATAATTATATTTGGTCGCTTTATATTTTATAGCTATATGCATTTAGCGCTAAATTCATAATACGAAATCGTTTTTAACTTTTGGCCTATAAATATATAAGTAGTTTATAAGGTTTATATATAGTATATATATTTAAATATATAAAATGACCAATATATGCAATATTTCCCAATCTCTAAAACATTTGTTAATTCACAATCATACAACCTGTGTATATACTAGTGAAAAATCCCCCTAAACAATAAATGAAGGCATAACATATATATTTATACAGGATACAAAAGAAATACTAATATTTCAATAAAAGTGTCTCTGACAATAAAATAACAACCTTTTAATTCATGATAGCTATAGAAACAAAGAGCAATACGAATCAAAGCACGGTTTTGTTTTGACAAATGGGTTAATGGCTCAAGGTATAAATGACCAAACTCTTTAATTACATACTAATCAGAGCTGTGTGATAAATATAAATAAACATTTATGCTACTATATCCGCTGTGCCCATTATAATGGACGAACTTTATTTTATTGGTTATTTGTCGACAGATTAACTTTTCATGATTACTGTATGTTATTTAATGATATATAATAAATACCTATATGCAATTATATTAAAATTGATATATTAATTCTTTCTGAATTTTATGTACTAGCATAGTTAAGAATCAACTTTTTTGTATATGCACATATAAATAGTATTATTGATAGTAATATTATACTGGAAAATAATATGTAACTTTTCAAAACGGGCATATTAATTATTTGTTTTTGTTGTAACTATTTTTTAAATGTTTCCTCATTTGCACATACGATATACTCGTATGTACACCTTTATTCAATTTCTATGAACTTTCGGATTTAAAAGCTTTATATTTATTAATGGGCAATATTACACAAATTACTAAACTCTATCTATTTTCAAAAATACGTGATATACATACGTTTATAACTATTAAATAACTGGGAAAAGGCCGCTATTTATGAAAATCAAACATTCTTTTATGATAAACAGCATGTATAAAAAGGTGTAAAACTTGAACACTTTCAATATATTATGTAACTTTTAAAAATAGTTTACGCGATTCGTAAAGAGATTACGAAATTACAATTACAATTTTTCATTTTACGGAAGAGGAAGAGTAATTTCTCACTTAACAAAAGCATATCTCTTAATATTTTTATTACAATTATTATTAACTACACATCGGGTGTAGATATTGCATATGCATTCTTTATATCTCTACTTTTGTGTGAGTTTGTGTAATATCCACAAAATAATATATTACATTACTTTACATGTCTACTTCTTAATAGAATATGTACGTTTTATTATAAATATACTCATAAATATATTTAGGATATCACAAATTAGAATGTTAAAGAACATTTAAATATATTTCCAGGAACTCGTATATATGCATATAATCTTAAAATGTGCCCATTAATATAAACCTATAGAATGTTTACTTAAAGTTAAAATTCTATCAAAATGCAACATTATCATCCTTAATGCAATAATAATTTCTTTAAATACCGGATTGTATTATGTCAATCAATCCGATTGGACTGGTATATATTCTTTAAGATTTTTGATGGAATAGCTTTAAATTTCTTGTCCATGCTTACAGTTGATATTATATTTTCTGTTTATAGTTTTTAAGAACTATTTCTTTATATTTTTATTAACAAAGATATTAAAAAAAAGTTATGCGTTCTAACACTTTATTAGATATATATAAAACAGGAAAATCTTCACGACGTTTCGAATGTCTTTAACATGTGATCGATTTAGCACTGTTAAAGACACTCGAAACGTCGTGATAAATTTCATTTTTATATACCGGATAAAGTATTTTAATGCATAACATTTTTTATTTACAATTATGGGTATAGCCAAAGATCTAAATTCTATTCTCCAAAAACAAAATGGTATTTTCATTAAAAAAATTGTTTTCGTTAATTAGTAGGATGATGCAGAATTAATCCTATATAATGCTCAGACAATGCATACAATTGATATACATGTTTAACTTTCAACTTTGTATGCTTTATTATACCTACTACTCAAGAAAGTTGATTATCGAAAGAAGGGTTTGCTATAGACTATAATAATGAATAAACATTTAATGAAATTTGAGCATATAGTTAAGAATGGCACTATAGAGTTACTAGTTTGTGATACTTATATTAAAGATAGATATTAACCAAATACTATTATTTCTTCGAGCGCTATAACGCTACGTTACCACCAGTGTCCTAGTTTTTGTATAGAATAAGTTTTCTTAATTTAGTCAGCATGAAAAGGGTAGTTTCACGAACTAATTCAACATGTAATTACTGGATGAAGCCTATAATGTTTACATTTACAAAATATGTATAGATATACTATGTGAAAGGAAAGTTTTTATTTTATATTAAGAATATACTTATGTTCAAATACTTCAAACACGACAAAAAATATACTTGTCTGGAATTTTTGAAATATTCAAACTTAATATTGCATTAAAATAAAAATTGAAATTAAAATATAATATTTGGAATGAATTTTTGAATACACACAACATTTTTTTGTTATTTAGCTCTTTAAAATTGTGTGTTACAATTAAAATTGTATAATTTTGACATATTAATTATCTATAGATATTTATCTTTCTATGTATTAAAATGCATATATATATATATTATAAAACCATTTTCAAAATTGTACTTAAAAAAATCAGATGATATAAGAAGACGGAAATGTCTACTTAACATATCATAGTGTTCAATTAAATAATTACAATAGTTAGTAATTTCCATTATTTATTAATATAATATACGATACGATACTCCAAACATTCTAAATATATGATACTGGAAACTATTATCCATAAACAAATTGTATAGTAAATGTATATACATATTATAAAGAATTTCCAAAGCATATTTATTTGAAAAGTTATCTTAAGAAATTGTCATCTTCTTTATAAAGTATCAATAAATTTTGTTTAGATTTTAACCTGTCAGCAGTTACTTTACTTTTTATGCTCTCTTGTAAAAATTAACTTCGGATATTTTAAACCATGAAAATACTACATTTTAGTATATTTAAGAAAAGTAGAAAAATAAACAGATAATTCATACTACTAATGTATATATTACTATCAGTACTGGAAGAGCTGGACAACGCGTGGTTACAATCTTGTTGGGTATCATCAGCAGTAAGATATTATAAGTTTACATCTTTTACATCACAAACATTTACAATAAAATTTGTGGTATATATACTGCAAGTGATATACATTTGTATATACAGTATGAAATCATTGCTTTATATTTATACATTTCTTAACTATATTAAATTGAACACAGATTTTCTCTATTTATATTACTTTACTTTTTTTATATTAAGTTGTTTTTGAATATATATAATTAAAATTGTAATATTATAATAGTTCAATTAAGAATGTGATAACTTTTTAATGAAACATATTTAGAAGTCTTCAAACTAATTTTCATTAAAGAAAACAGTATCAATGTTGTTCAGTATCAACTGTATCCTGCGTCATGAAGCCATATTTAGGTATCAAAATATTTACTTTGCCGAATAACCCCCTAGTAACATATTTTTAAGGAATTCACCTTTGTATAATTTCATAATATAATTGGTAATACTAATTTAATATTAATGAAATATCATTTTTAGTTTAATATATCTAAAATTTATATTAAATATAATTTAAAAATAATTAATGTTGCTTGCCAAAAGAGTAACAATAAGAAATAATACTAGGGCAACTTAAACGATGTTTCAATTGTTCCTGAAAAGCCCTATTTCAATCGATAGCGTGAACAAAATATACTAATACATTTTTTTATAAACTGAGGTATTTTATACAGGTTTATGTTACAACAAGTTCTCAATAATAATTTTACCTGATCCAATCATGTTTACCTACTATAATATTGCGATAAGAAACGTTCATAACCATGAAAATCTCAGGTGATTCAAACATTAAAAGTCAATTTCCGATAACTACCTCCATAACGGAGATATAGAGGATATATTTTATGTGATAATAAGTGTTGTTTACGTAATTTGTAGAAAATAGCTGTGTCTCAGGTTTCCAAGACAGCTACTAGGCTGGTGTGATATAGCAGAATACCAATATACATGTAGATATTTTTTAGATATATAGAATATCAATATCTTTCAAACAAAACATTGATATTTATCAACTATATTTTATATATATTTTCAAATATAAAAGTTGCGTAATATGTAAATCAAAGAAGAGGACTTCTTTTTCGCTTTTTAAATTACCTGGAAAAGAGCAAGGTTCATTTGAGTTCTTTTGCAAGTTCTTATTTCCAAATTTATTGAAAGACGTCAAGAGAGGATTTATAACGTCTTACGCTTTGCTTATAAATGAAAGACGGACACCCAGATTGTTAATATCTGGTTCGTGTCAATGAGTTGAATAATTCTTTCTAATCCCTGAGTACCTAAGACTCCAAACTTGTTAAAATTACGGTAAATTGGATCAACTTCAGGAGTAAGTATAGTACGCGCACAAAATACTCGTACAAAGCGACCAAATTTGCAACACGCAAATAGTTTAACAATACTATGTAGTAGAATATGTGGGAAATTTAGCCATTAACCTGTTAACATTTTACATTGACATTTGCTCTTTCGCAAAAGAAAGTTTATAAAACAGGGTAAAAACAAACAAGCGTATAACATAAATAATAATATCAAAAACAGCTTTTCGCGTTTTCTCATTAGTCAAACACAGAAAATAATTAAGCAATATTGAGTTTAAGATAACGTAAATATGTAAATATATTATATATGAAAAAGAATTTTGAGATATAGTAATACATATGTATACACTTATTATTCCCTTTATTTAACTCAAGGGAGGACGTAGAAATAAATTAAATTCATTCTTGTCAATTAAAATTCTGCAAGAGCAATAGCTGTTTTAAAGAGTAACCAATATTCATTAAACTAAACGTTTTCTTAATTGTAAATAAATGCTGAAACTACGTTTTAAGATGTTATATTGTTCTCGATATTTCTATGGAATTAATACGTAACTACAAGTATATAAAAAATAAGATATACGGACATAAAATGGCAAACATAATTATTTGTTCCTAACAATGTTACATCATTTATTAGTCGTTGTAATATATATATAAACTGTACTCATTTTTTACAGCCTAAAGCACTATTGTATTATTAAAATATTACTGTATAGGTATTGTGTAATTAGTAATGTATGCGAAATACAACACCAATTGAATGATGATATCTAAGTACTAAAATTAAACTTTATATATCTGACTAAACTTTTGACCAAGAAAATAGTTCTAAATATAAGGAATAATTACAACACTTTATTTTTAGTGGATAAATGATTTAATTCTTATTATTTTAGATGTAATCATACATATCATCGATAGCTTTGATCATAGATTAATTATACTCTATGGTTTTGATATTATATTGTAATATTATAAATAATATAATTATATGTAAACCATTCAATAATTTTTAACATAAAATTTCAAAAAAAATTGTTTAATTAAAAAAACATGCAGTATATGAAATATATGTATATACAATTTTTTCATTAATCATTAGATAAATATTGAGCGTAATTACTGTATAAACGAATACCTCAATTTGACCAATTTATGTATTTCTTTAACAAAATAACGATTTTTATAAGACTAAATATATACTCAGTTCTTTCTTATTGTATTTTACATTGCAAACTCTTAAACTTGTTATTATTCTTAAAGCAACATTAGTAAAATACTCGCATGTGTGAGAGTAATGTGATTTTAATATAAGCATATGTAAGTTTTTAGTGAAAAGCAATCAAAAATATTTTTGAAAAATATATATGCATCTATGCATAATTCTGACATAATCATGATTATTTCTGTACATGTTTTTACAAATTCATTTAAGATTACGACAAACAAAATTCTTCGATAGTTTTTTCATTTAAGGGAAATATTTATCAAAATAAAAGTATAGGTACATATAAATACACCCATTCCAATTCATCACACTCTTGTACTAAACTACATGTTTATTGCACAATTATTTCATTCAGCTTTAATACAATTATAAATTATTTTATAAGTTTTATTTTTTCAGCTCATGTTGAAAGAAAACTTAGAAATAGCGACATTCATACTTTGTTCAATGGCAAAATCTTCTTGTAATGTTTCTGTATAGATTATAGTTTAGTTTCATCATCCTTAAATTTTAAAAGTATGAATAAGTACAATAAGTACAATACAGAAAATAGTTAGCCTCATATATATGTATATTGAATTGAGCTTATGCTTATGCTTAATTAATTATAATACTCGTACTTTGTAAATGTTTGAAAAAGATTAACCGTTTGCAGAAAATGTTATGTAATTATTTATTTAATTATATATATAATTATTTTCGACGAAAACTAAGCTAATAGTAAGCAGGCGTACAATTATAGTTATGTATCAAAACAAGTTATTATAAGATAGAGTATTAATTTATTGAAAAACTAATTTCCTTCAAACAATAATAATTGTGCTAGATATGCATGTATATATTTATAACTATTTGTACCCATATATGAGCATTTTAAAACAAAATTTTATAAGCGAAATAAAATATTTTAGTTTATAGTTGATGTGCGTTTATCCGAATACAATTTAGACGGAGTGTCCCTTTGAAGGTAACTAAATGCTAGTAATCACTTAACTAATAGTGATTAAATATACCTTCAAATATGAACTTTGATTACAGGATTTACAAAAGGAATTCTATAAAATGGTAATATGTAATTTTATATTAAATATATGAGTATCGGTATAATAATTATGTAATATGTCTTCAACAAAGTGAATAAAACATCTAAAACTGAATAAAGCTGAATAATCTCTTAGTATTCAGGTGTGTATATTTGTCATGATATTTAATAAATGTTTTGCCTATATTAATAATTTAGCTTAATTATTTGACTTAATATTGAAGAAAATATAGGACCAATACTTTTAGAATATTTGCAATATTTTGGTTGGTTATTCTTTCACTTATTTAAGGTTGAATAAATAAATAATAAATACTAATATTAATAATATTTATTAAATCGATAAATATAGCACAGCCCAAGTATAAACGTAAACACGTATCTAGACAAAATCAATCAACAATCACTTCTTTAAATTACCAAAATATAAGCCTTGATTTTACTCTCCGTATATTGGTTGGTGATTTTCAAGAATATTCAAGTATCTATCAAAAAACGAATTTCAAAAGAATTCTAAAATATTATGATCTTGAATAAATTGTTTAGATCAGAAATAATTTTTTATTTCAATTCCTTGTTACTATTGAAAAGCTAGGCAATATATCGTTATTAATCGTTTGGTCATTACTGAAAAAATGGGCAATATTTGAAGATACTATTGATCTGCTATTATAAAGTGCCCATCTTAATAATTATATTTATATTAACTATTATAACTATTTATAATCCGTTATAAACAATATTTTCTCCGGTAAGTCTAACTATAAAATGAAGCTAAATCTGAACTTTAAATAAAACATCAAATTGAAATACATGTTTTTTCTCTATTACAGAAGGTAAATTACCTTATTCGTATCTACATATGTATAATAAAGTATGTTATAGTATATTTGTGCAATATTTAGTAATATTAATATCAAACCTCGGGATTAGGTGAAGAACGCTCTTCGTGAATTTCATGATATTTTATTTAGTTTCATTTAAAAATAGTTTATATATTATACTAATATCTACTAGTGTACATCATTTCATATAATTACATATTCTCATTTTATAAAATTGATTTTATATTTCATGTAGCTCAAATTTTGTAAGTTATGTTATGCTACGTTTAATAACAAAGAATAATTTATTATTATTTACTTTCCTATCTAGAAAGAAATTCTTCTCAATTAAATTCAGATTAAAACAAGTCAACCATAAACTGAAATATACTATTTTAAATAAAAAGTTATAATAGTATACCTACGTATTTTTACGAATATAATTGACTATTATGATGAAAATATGATTTGCTTTTTCTATTTAAGTATAATATAATTCATAAAATTGTTAAAATATTTTGGAACAATAAAATGTTCTTCTAAATATGATTGAAGTAGACTGATTCTATGATTCTAGCTGATACTTTTGTAGGCACTAAGACCCTTGGCGCACCACAAAGGAAAAACTTCATTCTTATAATTATTTGCGCTTCAAGTATGCCTATATGTATAATATAGAGATACATACATTTCAATTAAACTATGTATAAAGAGGCAGAATAAGTGGCTGAGATAATTATAATATTCGCAAGATAAAATCTTGCAAGCCTATTGTTAACCATCGCAATGTTAGAACTAATATATTTCGGGTGTACATCAAAAACATATTTCGCTTTATTTCTCTTCAAAATACTAAAATTAATTAAATATTTGTCTGCGTTTCTATGTATATACTGTATAATGAACAATTCATAATAATTTTGGAGTAATTAAATGAAATAGTATTTTAAACGCTTCAGTGTAATTAACTAATTGCACTGAACACACTAATCCATTTATTAACAATTTCCCCCGTTCTTCTAAATTTGTATAACCGGTTTATGTATTGTTAGAATAATTATCAAATAATTAAGTATAAGTTGGTGTAAATTTAAATTAATAAATCTATTAAAAAATAGCACATGAATTGTCATCTTGCTATTAATTTGATTAGTATAGAATTCAAATTTAAATTCAATTGTATATTAGTTTAATATTAAATTCCCTTTTATAGAAAAATTACTAACTAATTTAAAATTATTCAGAAAAAATGAATTCCGAAGATCTTCCAAATTTCAGATAGAAAATGGTCCAAGCATAGTTTAACTCAAATTATAATACGATTAGTTAACAGAGATTGGAGCTGTCTATGGTTTTATTTTTCAATTTGAAATATTAATTTTTTTATTATGAATTTAATAATTAAAGTCTAACACCTTATTTTCATAATGGTTTATGAATAAGTATATTTATTAAATAGTGTGATTTAAATGCCATAAAACAGATCGAAATTTTTACATTGGGTTTCTAGAATTCTTAGAAAATATCGGACAATTTTGTTTAAAGACAGATATTTTTTTACTTTATACACATATATAGTATAAGGTGCAAATATTTGGGACAAAACTTTGCAAATGTATAAGGCCATTTTAAAGCAATGTTTGTGTATATGTATTTCCAAATTTATTGGCATATAATATAAGTTACAAATGATCTCAAATAACAAAAAATAAGTAGTAGTCTACTACTCACTAAACTGACAACTTCTATGACGAACTAGCAGCGTCTATTTATCAATATATATATATCGTATAGCTACATATGTACATCTTCAGAATTTTTATATACAACACATTGCCCAGGGTGTATGGATCCATTTCCAGTTTTCTGCAGCATTTTATCCTTCAGAAATCCTTCGCTCAAGCATCGCTTAGCTGGCGGAAGATCGTTTAAAGACCTATTTAAAAAAATTTTGAAGTTTGGCAATATTATATGCAGGGCAATATGTTTTACTAATTATTTCAATATATTACTGTTTAATAAAAAAAGTGGTCTATATGAATAAACTATTTTCTAGTTTATATCATGCTGTAATTACACTGAGAATAAATTTTTATGCCAAATTTTCAAAAACTAATCTATCTTTGTAATGCTAATTGTAGTTCAACGTATTATTGTTGTTGTAATGTCACTGTTTGGTGTTATATACAGAAATGGCATATTTTTACCTTAATTATATATTTGTAAATAAGTACTATATTTTACAAATAGAATCCCATAGCAAAGTTTACAGTATAAATAACGAATTAGCTTGTCATAAAAATATCTCTTGACAGTTTTTTTTAATACATCTTCCATTTGTATATTTTAACCGTTTATGTTTGCACTTATTAGGTAAGTTATGTATTTTTATTTAGGTAAGATAGCCGCACCTATAGTACGGCAGATACTAATTTAAAAGTTAGACACAGTAATTTAAGTCCACAATTCATTTATCTACTACTTTATTTGTACCCGTTAGTTTAATTGAAATGCTTTTTTCCAATTCATTTTTGCCAAAATTCGCTTGATTGCCTTTTACGAATGTATGTACATATACATGTATAAATAAACAAATATAATTATTTGCAAATATTCTGAGAATGTAATGCAAATTTTACTACAATTTGTAACGTATCTGTACATGCTATACTTTGCACTACACATAGGTATGTACATATATATATATTCTATTTTCTTTAATCTATTTGAATTATCTATCTTGCTAAACTTATTTCCATGAATCTCAATTAATATTTCCACTAATATTATGACCAGATATCTGGATAGGTTATTCTAAGTAAGATATCTACTCCCAAATTTCTTTCAAGTTGTGGTTACGTGGATGGAAGAATAATGTTCATGTTTTATGTGAGAGTACTGCTGTAGAGATATTACATAATTTATAAGAAAGCTTTTCCATATTTTGCTGTTTGATTTGAAGTTTAAATCGAAGCTCTATTCTTTCATCTAATTCGAATATTACTTGGCCGGCAAAGAGTATCGCTAATGCATTTTTGTGAATACGTGAAACATACCCGATCTTAAGAATCAAAAGAATTGATTAATATATATGCGTCTCACCCACATCCAAAACAAATTACTTTTTTTTGCGTTCTTTTCTTGCAGATCATAGATATATATTTGTTTATACATTCTTCATTTGACAACTGCATATAATTGTAATATGGAAGTGGATAATTTATTAAAATTTTAGAAACGTCACAGAAGAAAAGCATTAAATGATGGACACTTCGATACAGAACAAAACACTACTTTTAGATTAATGAATCTCGGTATAATTATATGAACTACATACGTCTGTATAGAGTGAAAAATATACTTGCGTCAAATTGAAAATAAAAAATATTTGAGCATTAATCTAACTCTAAATGAGTATAATAAATTATTTGTTAATATGATTATGCGGAATGCTACTTTATACAGCTTAAAATCGATAGTGCGAGAAAATCTACTTTTCGGAAATATTTATTTCATTACATTAAGGTTTAATTGAATTTATTTAGTGTAATATTTAAATGTATATGTATATAAAAATAAAATAAAAAATCCCAAAATATGTATAATAAATTTATTTAGAGACTAGAAAAATTAATGAATAGAGCATGATAAAACTGCAATGAATTAACTATATTCTCTATAAGATTTCTGACCTTTATGGCATCGTCATTACTAGGATATATATATATATATATATACAAAATTCAAACTTTAAAGAAATTAACCAAAATAATTTCAAAAATAATAAAAAAATAATAATTCTAAATTTTTACACTCGGTATTTTACAAAATGAGACATAAAGAAGTTTTCTTGAAGAAAAAGAGTAGTCTGTAATAAGAAATAACGTATAGATACATTTAAAACTTATTATAAGTTTAATAAAAATAGAGATATTAGCTCAATAAAAGACAACGCCCTTCTTAGTTTTATCGACATTTATTTAAAAAATAGTTCTATTTGTAGTGAGTATAGATAATTAGATCCACAGACTATGCTATCTTGATTAAATGTTATTATATAAACAAAATGAAAGAGATATCTCAATTTATAATTTGACATTCGGACTCATTAACTATAATGAAAATTACAAATGGAAAAGAAATATATCTACTTATACGAGTATGTAGTAATTTGAGTAAGTATAGGTTGTTTGAACAAATTAATTATTGCAATTTATTCTTCACATTGTAGTCTAATTTTTTTACAAAGCTGATACTCTTTGTTAACTAATATTTTTATAAAAATATATTCAGTTATATTATCTAGCTATATATTTGTACTAAAACTTCTTTTCAAAAGCACGAAAAACACTTATATCATTCCTTGCTATATATTGCATGTGAACTTCATTAAATCCACAGAATTTCTTAAACTATAGAATAACTTATAAAAAGCTCATAAAATACCTTTTCTAATTTTTCTATACGTATATGATATAAGTAAATCTTTTTTGCGTATTTCTAGGTGTGTTTTTTTTTAAATCTACTGACATTAAAATAGATTAATCAGGGATGGCAAATTTCTGGTTTCGTTGTTATTTGGCTAGTTTAGGTGAATTATTGTTTTATTTATTATGCTTAAAATCAGAACAAACAATTTATAAATGTAGCTAATAACATTTATATGTAAAGGGTGGTAAGTTTATATTTTGATAATTATATATTTTTTAATTTCATGCAAATTATATAATATATTGATAATTTTTTATATACTTTTCATACAGGGACATTTATTTATTTGTTATAGCGGCTTATTTAGTTAAGAAGCAAACTTAAAGGTCACAAAAATCGCACTTTTCTGTCTCGTTATAGTTTTTGAGTTTGATTTTGATTTTCATATAAGTGCATAAAGGTCTAGCTATAAATATACAGATCAAGTGGTTAAAAACTACATACGTATAAGATTTACTATCTTCCCCATAGAATATGCTCTTTCTTTTATAGAATACCACTATATGACCCATAAAAGAAGGTAATAGGTACTCAGAATTAATCAAATCATACATCCTCTTTGTTTACATTCAATTCTTGCCTTTTAATCTTAATGAATGAAACGCGATATGCATTGCTTATCTCATGATTTGAGTAGCGATGTCCGACTCGCTAAACGGTTCAATGGTTCAAAACACTTCAGTGAATATTCCCTTTATCGATATACCTACAATAGACATAATAATGCAAACGAGAAATATAAAAATCAAAAATTATCGTTCATGACAGATAATATGCATGACTGATTATTATACTATGTCACACTGTGTACCAGGTGGTAAAAAGGATGGAAAACTAAACATTGATAAATCTGTAATTAATGCAGCTCGTGTTAATTCGATTTTTTAGAAGCCACGATAATAAACATCTTTAATTTATAATGTCATTGATTTGATTTCTGTCTACTTAATTTTTATCTCCGATAAATGTTAAAGAATGAGGCCAAAATATAACATTTCACGCCAGACTAAGTAATATATATTTTAAAAATCAGTTTGATAGATCTAGTTTTAAAATATGAACACTGATATATTTTCATATTAAGCCATGATCGACTATGCCATTCAACTATGCCAAAAAATTAATATGCCATTCACTGTGCGTAACATGTACAGATAGCTATTATGTACCATTTTTATATATGCATATATACATATGCTATGTGTAAGTTATAAAATATTTAATTACATTACATTACAATTACTTTAAGTTATATAATATCATATTTAATAGTTTAATATACCATATTCATAGTATAACACTACTTATAGTTGCATGCTGTATAGTTGACTTTAAAATTAGATAGTAAAAAATAGATCTCACAATTATCTCCAAGCTCATAATTAATCTGGCATATTATTTACACGATATCATAATATGTGTGTAGGAATATATTTAATTGTGAACGGATAGATAAGAATTTATTATCTTGCATATATTCTACTCAAACGCTTAATCACAAACTTTATGGAAATCACATGTTTAATAATAATTCAAGAATTTTCTAACAATTTGGATAAGTTCCATAACTTAATTAGAAATAATGGAAATAAGTTATTTAATAATAGCTTTTAGTTATTTTTTATGTTATAATGTATATATTTTGGTCCGCATTAGTGGACTAATTAGTAAATACGGTTTCCATGCATAAATACATTTTGATTATGTATTGACATTTGACATAAAATAACACGGAGAATGCTATACATTCTATTTTAGTTTAATATATCCTATATTTATTGATTTATTGATTTATTAATCCATTGCTATATGTATACACTCATCTTCTAGATAAACAAAATATTTAAAGTTTTATCAATCGATATTCTTATAAAAGTCATTATACTTAGCTGTCACACAAAATATTCAAATAAGCTATAACATACTACAATCCTATTACTCCTGCAATAATAATATATGGATGACATCTTTCCCTTAACTTTTTGATTTTATTATTTTAGAGCTTTTTAATAAATTAATATTTAATACAGAACAATATATTATCATATTATTATTATATATTATTATTATTTTAACAATATACAGTCCAATTAAATATGACTTAAATTTCGCTGTGACATTTAATTATTTAGGGTTCCCGAGTACTTAAATTCGGTGATTATTATACTGTATTTATTATACTATTTATTATATTGTATTTAAATTAGCTAACTTTTAAGAAAAGAACGAAATACATAATAATTATATATTATTTTATAGTCCAGTACAGTATCTTTTCACATACATGGATATGCAAACAGCGGATGTCGCTACCCAATAAAATATGGTTGATCAATGTTCTCTAATATTTTTGTTTCATTATTATTTTGATCATTCTAAGTAGTAGGAAGAGTGACTTCAAGATCACCTCCCCCCCCCTGCAACTCCCCACACTTCCGGCCAATCATAATCGAGTAAGGCTTCAACCAATGAGATGGCTGTTTAAGTATAAAAGAAAAGCGCGCGTTCGTTTTCGTTCATTCCACTTTTGTTGACGCTAGAGAACGGTCGTTTCATCCCTCCTCTCCTGTAATATGACGAGACACTTTATTATTGAGTCACAACACCTACCAGTGATTCCTTCACTCCATGTAGGACCCCACCGTTGCATTAAGAGGGTTGACCGCTTAATCAACATGATCAACCTGACTGTGAGTGAGTCAGGATCAGTACTGCTTTTAAAAATTTGACTTCTTATTTAGCCTTATACACTCGGGTTAAAATAGAAAGATAGAAAAATAGTGAGTTTATCTATAAAAATAAGTATATTTCAGTTATAACAAGTACAAGAAAGACATTGCACTACTATAGTTGTGAATGTTTACATTAAACAGCGGAGCATAGAAAATGTCTTTTCACAGGCGTTTCGGATACTTGAGGTCTTAATGTAGAATTGTTAAACATCTTAGGCATAGTGATAAGTGTCCAATATATATATATATAGTAATATAGTTAGGATAGTGCCCAATGTAATAATGACCGAAGTAAACTTGTGCATTACAAGTATCACTAATATATATAAATACAAATAGGAAGGAGGTATAGGGATCCAATGTGATGAATTTGAGTGAGTTATTTCTCCTTGAAATACCAAATCTCCGAACACTATCATGATACCACAGAAAAAAGATTTATGATCGATTATAAATTACATTTATAATCGGATTTATAAAAGGATAAGCTTGCTGTTTCAAGATCGCCTTCAGGTTGGATAGTAATATTGACAGTTTTCTTCGGTTTAATTTTGTGGATATGAATCAGTTTTCCCTTACTGTTGATTTTGATCGAATTGACAAAGGACATCTCAACTAGATCGACTTTCCATTGATCACCAGAAACATCCAAGTTGATTTATTAGCCAGCTGTGTTGTATAGTGAGATTGTGTGTTTGTATGGCTTTCTTTGCCCGCCTCATGTACATTGCTCGGGAGAACAATGTAGAAGCCATCACTCTGATTAATATGGGACATCTTCCACACGAGTTAGTTGGGTATAGGGTATCCAAGTAGGTTTTTCGCGTGTATAACATCTCCACGAACAAGGGCTTGTTTATGCACACCATTACCGCGTGTGTGAATAACCTTATCAATACGATAGGTTTCATCACGTGCACTCACTCTCTGCATCTCCTGCTCATAACAAGTACCCTCCACTATACTACCAGACAGAGAACGCAGGGTATAGATGACGGGGTGTACTTCGTATTGACATTGTGAAATAAAAAATCTTGCTCACTTCAGTACGGTACATAGCCTTTTTCAAAGGTGGCTTTATGTCTGGAAATTCGCACACGCTCGCTGAGTTTATACTTTGGTTTCCGTTTGCTAGGTTTTTCTCCATATAAGTGTAACCTGACACCCATCTCATTATCAGGAGTTACTTGACTTGCGCATGATGAAGTACATATACGATGATGACTGTTATTATAAGAGGTCAATAGTTTAGGAAACAGTTCCAACCACTTGTATGTATCCTGTTTAGTAAAAGCACACCACATTTTTGACTTCAATGTATGATTAAATTCTTTGACCATGGCCGCCTTGTGTGCAGACTTACACTAAATAACTTCATTCCATGAGTTTCACTAAGATAATTACGCACTAGTCGGTTTTCAAACTCGAGACACTGATCAGTCAGTAGCAAATGCTACTCGTCAACCGCTTGAGGCGAATAACTTTGTAAAGGCAAACACAAGTGTCAATGTTCTCTTATCTTTAGGCGGTATTGCCCAAGTATAGCGAGAGAAGCAATAAATTGTGCAAGGGATAATATTGTTAGGACATATATGCACTGTGGAAACTCATCAGGTAGAATACATGTACGAACATGCAGTTCCCCAGGAGTATGTTGATGCATGTCAAGAAAAAGATAACAATATGTTCACTGCATCTTTATATGCACCAGTGAGAAAGCCCTTCTGACCTGGATTCATCTGTCTAGACAGGCATTCAATTTGACTGACGTCTCTCGGTGATTTGAATAGCACGATATACTAACTATTCAGTGATTGTGTTCGATTCTCGTTACGTACTTCCGCTGTATAGATTTTGAGTACTGATATTACCGTACTGGGTCTATGATGTACAAGTCAGTCTAGTAAACAAGTTACTGACTACTTTGGCGTTTTCCGCTTTCAGCATTAAGTCGTCTAATACAATCATATCGTGAGGTTTTACCCTATCAAATGAATCATTACCCTGTCTGATAGGGATGACAGTCCCCTGAACCTTACCATTCTGTTTTTGGAGGTCATTGAAGACACTAATTTTGATTATGGGGTGTGTTCAACACCTATATCTTTTTATAGATTTTTTATAATGTTGTGTATTTCTTTGTGTTGAAAATTTAATTGGATGTGTCCTTGTTTTATATCAGTCTTTTTATTTCATTCTCAATAATAGGGTATGTATTATTTCTCAGTAGGTTAGAAAATTGCTCACTTAGACTTGTACTAGTATCTGACATAAAAATTTCATCGTCTAGTGTGTTGATATAAGTTGAACTAGTACATAGCCATTGTGTTTCATAGAACCAACACATTTTGATAATAATGTTCCACTAAACGTGAAATTTCATGTTGACTAATAGATACGTCAGTAACGCCTAGGTCGGGTATAAGTTGCAATATAACTTGTTTAAATGTCACTTCATTAGGATTATATCTATCATCGTCCACAAGATGTTCAATACTACTACTATTGTCACTATTTTCTGATGAGTCAAAAGAGGAGTTCATAGTTTTTTAGATAGAATACTATATTTTATTCACGTTTATAGACTGTTACATATTATAGGATATGCCAGCATTATAGAGTACGAGTTCATAAGCGTCCATTAGAGCACAGTTGGGTCCTGTATCAATTTTTGCAGCCATTGTTGACGGGTCACCCTTCTTGGATGGAAGTATAGATGAGTCATGCGCCATGATTGAAATAACTTGCCCATATACCGTATTGATTGGAATTTTATAGGCGTTTCATCCCGATAGTGCTTTTGTGATAGCCTTCTTCCGTACGAACCTTTCAGTTAAGTAGTGGATGATTATGATGATCCACATACTTTACATCCGGCAAGCTTTAAAAATTCTTCATTATCACTCTCTATAGCTGTAGGCCCATCATAACCAATGATGAGTGTAGGGCGATATTAGTTTAGAAATTGTTGCACCGCATGATAAAGTGTCTCCTTTGCCTTGAATCCATGCAGACGTAGAAAATCTAATTTTAAACCATGACAGAATCGTTTATCTCTGTTAAAGCCTTCGGTATGGCATAAAACACTACCGCCTTTTGTACATGAACTCGTCTATCTGTTGCTATTAGGGAAATTTTAACTGCATCGTCGTACTTCCCCTCTATATCAATAAAAAATGCTTTCAGTATAGGTGTTACATTTCCCACCAACACACATTTTTATATTTTACGCTTATATATTTAGCTTTTCTCTCTCTGTGTTTATAGACGTGTATCAAGAGGGTATTTCGGGGAGAATTCACCGGTCTAACCCTTACCTTTGACAAGCTACTTTATGGAATGGATAATTTGCATGCAAAATACTTCTACGGTCGGCCTCAAATGTGGCGCATTAAGTCTGACAAGTGGAACCTACCAATCTTTCCTTCAGGAAAATATCGCCTTATATGGGCAATGAGGACAATATGAATGACAACATGCGCTACTTTGCTAACATACTTCAAACTCCAATCCCTTCTTATCGTTTACAGACAGAGACATTTAAACTAATTATCCCTTTTTAGATAAACCTGTTACGTTTTAAAGAGTCCTTCCTTTTTACATGTGTTATTTATGAACCTGAGCTATTCCCAGCAATGCGTTTTACCCCCTAGAAGCATACACTTGTAAACCTATTTCATACTGGTAAGATTATCATAATGGGTTGCAATTCCCGCGCTTGAATTGTCCTCATGTATGACTATCTTATGATGGGCGGAGATTTCATGCGTGGGTGAGATACCAGGAAATAGGAGATAGCGGCTGCTTTGTGCGTTATCCGTTCTGTTACCGTTTTCGATGGAGGCCTGTCCGTATCCTTGTCTTCTGCTGGGACAAGTGGTTTGGATTGGCCAGTATAACAGTACTCCCTTTGCCGCTCGAGATATTTCCCCTTTTTAAAAGGTGGAGGCAGCGTTCGCAGTGTTTGTATCCTCGTCCTGTCTGGTACTTATTGGTTCGGATTCCGTTGTTGACATTGATAAAAACTTGCTTGGCTGACAGTCGGAGAAGGAGTTCAGTGTAGCTCTTCCCGCGTTTCTTGGAAATCTGTGGTACCTAACTATTTTCATATCAAACCACTCCACAGTTTCAATAGCCCAGTTTGATCCATTCTTGATTAACTCCTCTACTTGTTGCAGGAGACCTTTGTAGATGTAGTCGAAGAAGGTAGAGTTGTTAACTACTTCGGCAGCGAGAGAGAACAGCTGCTGCTCGGACTGTAGGATCTCATTTGTGGCGGGTCTATTTGGAGGATGCGGAGAGCCAGGATCGGGTGGACCTTGCACTCGATACAGCCGTTGAGTAGAGTTGCAGTTGTCTCTTGATCGGGGCTCTTATCATAAGAGAGAACATCTAGAGACTGAATAGTAGGATTGATGGACTCGAAGCAGATATACCGTAGCGCACTATTAAAGGCGGATGATGCGTAATAACGGTAAACGTTGTCGTCATAATAGTCTTCCATTGAAGGAATAGTGTCAGGGTGGCGTGACTGTCTATGATTATACAGATCGAAGCAGGTTTTCATATCTACTGAACACTGGCCACAGAGATGAAAGTTAGAGTTTTGGTAGAGCAGGGCTGTGCTGGCGGAGAGGTAATATTAGGCCGAGCGGGTGAGGTTGAAAGACTGATCGAAAAGTCTAACGGCTGATGAAATCCGAGCAGATCATTAAGGAATTGATTCATTTCAGCGATGTCAGTATCCATATAAAACGAAAGCGCATAGGAATACGACCGTACACAGGTGAGTGCAGAAATAGAATGATTATGTCAACAAAGGTGGAATGAACCAAATGAACGTGCGCTTCTCTTTTATACTTAAACAGCCATCTCATTGACTGAAGCCACCTTACTCTATTATGATTGACCGGGG
>JAYRBW010094303.1:0-20714 GCA_036023295.1 Invenusta paracnida
ATACTTTAAACTACAGCAAGTGCTCTTCTTACTTATCTTATTACTAATGCTGTATTGGGAGCAAAAACAATATATCTGTATATCTATTGTTTTTCATAATTTTATTTCAATAAACTATTGTATATATATGAATAATGTTATCAATGTAGACATTAGATGATATTTAAACTGTTTCTTTTGAAAATATTTCATATATCTTTGCAATTGTGGTCTTGTAGAATTCCATCAAATTTTTGATTTGTAGATTCATTTACATATTATCATTCATTTCACCATAAAAATAGTTAATTGCAAGAGAAAATCTATTCAGGCAAATATCTAGGCTTTTTAAATTAAATAATTACCACCACTGATGAGAACCAAATGGACTTTGATGCTAGCAACTTATTTAAAGTTCTATTATTGCTATACTATACTACTCATAAAATAAGGAGTACATAATTTCTGTAAAACAAAAATGTACAATTTAAAGATATATAGATGTATGAATGATTTTTTAATGAAATAATTACAGAACTAATTTATGGGGGGGGGGGGGAATGACACTGGTGTACATTTACTGCCTTTGGGAAATTATATTGTGATGACTCTTTTGTGACCAATCTCTCTTTGTCACATTATTATTCCATTTCATTCAGACCATCAATCAGTGTGTTTGTATTATTACTACAAATGTCTATGATACTAATATAGCTGAATTTAAATTTAATAAATATAGATAATATATTCCTCTAAATCTCCCCGCAGATAAATTTGCCTGAATAATATTCTATGGCCGATAAAAAGGTTCCAAGACGCCATAATCCTTCAATAGGTTCCTCGCATGACAGAGCTTTCGTCAATGACTCGGTAAGTGGGAACTCTTTTACTTTTTACTTAACCCTATCTATCCATACTGGGGCCGTGTTTTCACTGTGATTTTTGAATGTAAACTTCCGTGTCTTTTCGCCGAAATAAAGTTTCTTTAGTTTGCTATATTGTGTAGCCAAAGTGCTGGAGCTGGTTAATGTGACGGCACTCTAAACATGCATTGCATATCTCTCTCAGAAGCGACACAGCTCTGATTTGGGTACTCATTAATTTTATGAAATAATTCGCCAAATATAATAAATCGAAGCTCCCCGCAGAAAATATAAAAATATTCCAAATTACGAAATTAAAAATGATGGCTCGCCCTCATTATATGGATGTCACGAAAGCCCGGTATGGATCTAGGGTTAATAGGGTTTCTCTTTCTTTATTTTTATAGCTGACGTTGTTTAGTACTGATCATTATTTTGTGTTTTCTGAAAAAATAATTTCACTACTTAAGACGTATATTAAAAATGATATTTCCGGTTGCAATTCGTGAAAAGAGAAATCTCTATTTTTTAAATTGTGTCTCTTTCCACTATTTACACATGAAATGATAGACAACTACAGAGGCTGTTATTGACACTGAGAAAACCTGTCACTTTTGGGTTTGATTGGTTCACCGCCTTTCTCCCTTTCTCTTCCCAGTATAGTAGAGAAAAAGGGGTGGTTATGACGTGATTAATATCACTTCCTTGATTTCTACACAAAGAAATGAAGGTTTGAGGGTGGACAGTAGGGATATCAGAAAAAAACCCTAACAATTGTAAAATGTCCGCCTTGGTACTAGTGTTATTGATTTGCAGGATGGAGGAAATCGTCACCGAGTTTATGTTCATTTTGATGTTGTGGCGTAGGCCTCTTTCTTGTAGATTTATTGCAGAATTTGTTGTAGATGTATTTAAGTATCACATCACATTGCAAGGCTGGTAGGTGATGGTGTGTGTGCCTATAACTCTACGATAGCTTAGAATTAAAGTCGCACCGATAGTTCTCAAATTGATTCACCCTATATAGATGGTTTGCGTTGTCTTCTTTGTCAATGAACGGACGCGCCTTCTCCATCGTTTCTTCAACTTCAGAATAGCAATGCTTGTACATAGGCACCGCGCGGGCGTTTGAAATGTTCTTGAGCACGGAGTCAGGTGCGTGCTTCCTCTTTCAATATTGTGGATGAGGTAATACGCCCCTCTGTGTAGAATATTTTCGCCATCCCAGAAGGCTGTCAGCATCACCTTCTGCTGATAGTAGAAGACAGCCTGACTTTGATTGGCTCCAGAGGTTATATATATATATGTATATATGGCTTTAAAAGGTATACACTTTACAGAAATGTATTTGTGTTCTAAATTTCACTTAGATCGATGAATTAGGGTTAAAGAATACTTGCAGTATCATTCCGAAAATGTTTGGTTTACTTAATAACTTGTTTTCTATTCAGAGTAAAAAAAAGCTCTGAATATGTCTTTGAAATCAATGGAGGTTGCATTATTATTTATGTCCCAGATATTAGTTGTATTTTGACTTCATGATTAAGTAGCTTCGTTATGTATTATATAGTAACGTAGAGTAAAAGAATGCCTCTACAATTACTAAACGTCACCTACAGAATAACATGACTGCCTTCACTCTATTTTTCTTGATATTTGAATAGACCTTCAAGAAATTGCTTCCATTGTCGTTGTAGTTTGCAAAGAATGTTTCCGTTACGGCACTAGGGCAAAACTCCGTTTTATTTTCCATTTATGCGTGCAGATTTATGTCACTATGGTTATATTTGTCTAGCTAGTTCAGTTGGAAAATTTTAAATAATATTTTTATTTAGAGGAAGATATATGCTAGCATTTTCCATATTCATTCAAATATATATTTTAATTGATTAATAATTAAATAAAAAATTGAACGATTTTTTTAAATTGCAATAGTTTGTCTTTTTTTAATTTTTTTTATATTTATAAAAAATATTGAACTAAAATAACAAGAGATGTACTTCTTTAACCCTTTAAAGCTAAAAATCGTATTTTTTTATGGATTGAGAACTCCGTTCATGCAGTCTATTTTTTTATATTATGCGAATAGCGCAGAAATGTATTCTTTTTTCTTTACATGGGAACTGTTCTCCTTGAGAACATGTTTATCCAAAATAAAGAATTGACACTCTCCCCCAATGTATGTTACAACAACAACCTTATCTATAATATTGTTCCAGCCATAAATATAGATATTGTTGTTTTTCTTCTCTGCTTTCTCCGGTATAAGATTAAAACTTACCCTATATCTATAGTGCGAGCCTTTGTAACATAAGGCAAATGACTATTTCTGTTCATTACGTCCTATCCGGTCAACTATCGACAAAAGAACAACTTTGATTGTAAGCATTTCAGGAAATGCATACTTTTATTATCTCCGTAATGCATCAAATAAAAGTGTTTGGTTCCGGTATATTTGATTTGATTAATATAAACCTGTGCTAAATGCTACTTAGATATTGATTAGTTAAACACTTCGTCATAACTAAAGGTAAG
Source organism: Invenusta paracnida (assembly GCA_036023295.1). Lineage (NCBI taxonomy): Eukaryota > Metazoa > Platyhelminthes > Proseriata > Coelogynoporidae > Invenusta > Invenusta paracnida. The sequence goes on from JAYRBW010094303.1 coordinate 3,378, forward strand.
GTTTTTAGTGAGCTTGGTGTTATCTATTTCACTTGTTTATATATGTATAACTCTTAGTCATGAACTTGGACATATGTTTAAAACAATTTCTTCAACAATTGACTTTTATTTTGTCTTTTTTTAAATTATTTATTCCCCTCTCAAGAATGCGATTGTGGGATCGGGGTTTGACGATACCAGTTCGGTTAGTTATTTGTTCCGTGTGCGCTTCTCTTAACTTTGATTCTTAACTTTGATTCTTGACCCAATAATTCATAATGCATAACATTGACTATAACTATTCTTAATATACTCGTATGTCGCCTTTTTCCCGTAACGATTGGAGTAACTTTCAATGAAACTTTTGTCTCTTTTTGCTAACTGTAATTAACATTATTCTATTCGATTGGCAACATAATATATTAGAGCATTCTTTGTGTGACTTGGATTCTTAACAATTGAGTTAGTAGGAGTTGCTGCTACGTTTGGTATTTGTATATATTTCACTCTAACAATGATACCTAACTTTAATGTTAACAGTTTCAGCTAATCAATAATTTTATTTACAGATAAAACTTTCTAGAAGAAAGTTTGAATTTCATTTGCAGTCTTTCTGCAGAAAATTATGGACAGTACTATTATTGTAATGTGTGCAACGCCTAAGGCACTTGATGTGCCACGCCTTATTCTTGTATGTATTTCGCAGACAGCGTCAGTTAATCATTTGAACTATATATACTATGTTAAACCTGTGTTTCTTTATATCGCTCTATTCTATCTGTAAACTAATAATTCCTGGTAGAAATATTAGTGATAAAATTACGTATTGTATAATGTGTAATGTATCTGTGCTTTGTTGTGGACCATATACAAGCTAAACGTTTGATCCAGTTTATATGAGATGTCTGTCTTCTTCTCAATAATTGTATAAATCTAGTGTGATAGCAATGTATTCTTTGTCTAAAACTCTATAACTATAAGTCTGTTTACGACTGTACCAAAGGGGACGTTTATTGTTACATTTTCTACCTGTTTAGTTTATCAATAATAGTAATATTAAGAAGGTAAAGTTTATTGATTAGCTGTTCTAATGGCCTTAGTATACGTCGCTTATTTTAGACGATATTTCTGCTTATTCCACTTTAAACATGAGTCAAATGTAATACACAGTGTATAATATGTATATGTAAATACTTGAAAACTTCAAAGTGATATTTGAAGAAATTGTATTGCAGAGACGCTTTGAAAGTCCACAGAGTAGGATATTTAGTTGATCTATTCCACACGTAGAAATCGAGTAGCATATAATGTATGTTAGGCGTAGTAATAAATTGTATAGCCACAACCTCGATCACTCTACATTTATGTGGAACATCTCACTAATATGTGTCGTTTTTAGTTTGGCGTTCTCTTACAAAGGGCACATAGGTAGGTAGTTAAATGTAAAACAAATCTTATTCGCTCATTTTTTCTATTGTTCGTGACATTTTGCACAAGATGATGGTGTAGTTAAGAAGGCGAAGTCAAATCACATCCGAAAACACACGAAATGAAATATTTTAAATATCACAGTCCTGATTATTGTTCTCTTTAAAGTTTATGGGTGTATTTTATCGAGTTCAGCAGGACCCCTTATTGATTAACTTTACCTATAATCCATGTCATGGAACATGTATTAATGCCTAATACTTACTTTATCGATTGATTATGTTTTACATTTCGAGGCACCCCTGTCTAATTGTAGTAGAGCGAGCGTCTTTGATTGTCTTTATTCCTTTATAAAAACTATCTCGTTGTTCCACTTTTATTCAACGTTGTTCAACGAGTATAATCAAGGTATTTTGTTGTCCTTGTTTCTTTGAGTTTTCTTCGAGCTGGTATAATTCTCAAACAATACCAACTCAATTGATGATGTATGTACAATAGTTGGTGTAAAATTATATATCATGTTAAAAACCTTCAATGTGGGAATTAGAAGCAATATTATCATAAGCTGGTGCCAATCTAGTCTTCAAAAAACGGGGCAGTCTCTTCTCCTGTTCACACGTTTGACTGATTCTTTCTTCCTGCTATCAGTCAGGACAGCACGAGCGGGGGTGGGGGAATATGGACTTGTCCATCGACCTTGCCTTCATTGCATGCTGAGGCTATTAAAGCTCGCTGAGCTGGTAAGAGAGAGTTTATTGAATTCACTTTATCTTTTCATCATGCTTGTTTATTCAACGTGTCCTCTTTTTTTTCTCTCTCTCTCTCTCTCTCTCTCTCTCTCTCTTCTCTTCAGTTCAGTTTTTGTTCCTCTCCTGGCCTTAGAAGGAGGAGAGGAAGAAAGAGCATAGAAGAAGTGGGAGGGAGTTTTTTTCTTCTCTTTATTTTGAAAAGAAAGAAAAAAATATTCCACCAGAGAATTTTGGAAAGTACTTTCACCGTTATAGACTCCGCCCCATATTTCTTATTTTCTATTTGTCTTCTGGGAATGATTAGCAAAATCGATCCTATATACACGAAAGAGAGAAAAAGGCAGACTAGGAAATGCGAGATCTGAGTTGCCCTCTTCCCTTCTTTTGTGTCATACTAATCTACACTTCAGTATGTTTAGCTGAGGATTTCGGAGGGGAGACTATATTTCTGGTGATCGAAATATGACGAAGCCTGGCGACGGACTCCATGAATTTCTGGCGTCTATTTGGACAGGTCCTTCAGGATCGATGAACGGATGGAAAGAGGGATATTCGGTTAAGTCAAGTGTCCCCGGTTTGGTCGCTTGTGTGTGTTAATTCACTGGTCTGGAAATTACTTGCCTGTCTTGCTTGTTATTTTTTTCTAGCTCTTCTTCCCCCACCCTCCACCTCCTTTTTTACGCCCCCGTCTCTATCTGAGTATTATTAATCGTCAATGTGCCTTTCTAAACAGCTTAAAATCCTGTTTATTACTTCTAGTGGGTATAGAGGGAGGATTGCAGCATTGTTATAGCTGAGGAATTATTGTGGCCTGTGCCAGATGTGCTTCTTGTCGACGTTAAGTGACAAACTTTTGGGCTTTCTTTCCTCTCCATGTCCAAGGCAACCGATGGATCCGCTTTTTCTGATATTCTGATCAATTTTTGACAAACTGATTTGGTTGAAATGGGCGGGCGCTCTTTTCCCTACGGGACTTAATGCCCATCTGTTGTGTTCGCTCGCTTTATGAGCTGGAATTTTATTATTATTTATCTCCACCTCCCTAACCCCGTTCTGGATGAAGAAATTGTCCAGCACAAAGTCCACATCTTTATTATTTGTTCAAAATCTCTTCTTGAAAGATAGCTATGTTGTCTTGATAAAAGAAGTTTGTTTTAATTGTGTTTTTAGTCGTATGGGGTATTTTAAATTGGTGTTTTACCACAAAAATAGCAACAAAACAGAATTTTTGCGCTCTTGTGGGATTCTTGTAGTTAGTATCTTTATGCGGGTGTATATCGAAAATAGGAATTGTGTTAATACGTGCTTATTTTGTCTACGCTTGTATGATGCCTATATATTATAGGAAGAAAAGTAAAAAATCTGCACTATTGAAAAAACTGATACGTGTGAGTTGTTCATGGAAATATAATTGCGTTATGTTTGTTTTAGTTTGTTTTTTCGCCGATTTACTTTTCTCGGTTTCCACCAGAAAAGAGTCTTGTTTTTTGTTGTTTTATCTTTTTACTTATTTGTCAACTGCTCGTTATTCAAGCCTATTTTAAAATTAAAAAAAAGGGAAGTTAGTTTTTGTTTGTGCAGTTAGTTTGTTTATTATAACTTATGCGAGCCAAAATGGTCGACACTGATTTTACTTAAAAAATACCAAGTATAGCGATAAAGATAATATTTGATGCTTATGTGTACAGGTCTATTTTTTATAGAAAGTTTCTTGGTAAATAATAATGTATTTAAACAATTTAGTTGAATGTTACATCCGTTTTAAAAATGTTTTGTTTTATTTTGATATATGCAGGATACAATTTTTAAAAGATTCCATTTTTGTGGAATTTTACTATTCATATATATGTTTTCATTTTTAATATTTTACTGATGGTTCTTACATGTTTTATAAAATCAAATTGCTGAATTAAGTTGATTGTACTGTGGTTTAAAATAAAACTACTGTAACGTTCTCATATTTTCCTTTCCTAAAAGTAATGTATGGCTAGTTTATCGGATGTCGGAAAAAAATCTTGATGCAACATATTATTTATATTTAGGTTTAACAACTATATTTTGTAATTTGGAGACGCATGCTTACTTTTAAAGTTGTATTATATAACCAGAAAGAGAATTATAAAAAACATATTCGTAGAAATATATTTAAAAACCGACCTGTTTCTTTTTGATTTAATGATATTCCTTAGTTTAGCTATATATGGAACATGATTCCGAAGAAAATATGAACATGTGCAATCATCTATATATAAATTCTCTGATAAAATACTAGGCATTGCAATAATTTAAGTTGACGAACACACCTATCAGGAAACAACATTTTCTTCACAATAGGCAAAGTTGGTTGGTTGGTTGGTTGGTTGGTTGGTTGGTTGATTTGTTGGTAGATAACTCTTTTTTTTAGTTTCGATTGATCCCAGGCTAAATTAACTGTACGCCTCCTCCAGTCGATTCAACAAATAGTCTGTCAAATTCTCCACGAAGGGTTAAGTTGTGTTGGTGTGTACAGGACAAATTTATTTTCCCTCCCACAACACGCGATCTATGCCAGCTGTATCTGTTGCCTATACAGAGAATATACCATTTCTCCATACTCTTCTACTATAGTAGGTATATACAGGTCTACTTGAAGATCTGCCCCCCCCCCCTCTCTTTCTCGACCTGTTAAGAAAATCAATGAAGCATTTACACATAAATAAAGTTTTTACTGTCTGATTATCAACTTTTCCGTTGTATATGTGTATATTGTACGGTGCAGGTATTAAATATCTATTGGAGAAAATGAGTATCGTTTACTTTCGATGTTGCGGATATATACATAAATACGTTCATAAGATTATTTTATACCTACCATATATTATACTCCATGTTTGTATTTGTGATACTAATATACTATTATTAATAAAGGATTTTAGTCGGAGATAGCGATAGCCTGGTACGAGTTTAAGATTTTGCAAATGAATTAGGTGAATAACTTTACCTGATATTGAGACTCTCTCTATTTGATAGAGAACCAGTACCTATTATGCCTTAAATTGACGACATAATTCATTCATTGATCCATATTATTTTGTAATACGCGAAGCTCTATTTTTATGGAATGTAGGAAATAATATGTTCTGTTTCTATATATGTAAATATAAGTTTCTGTAGCTTCTATATAAGTTTGGAGCGTTTACAATTTTATACTTTTGTTTTGTTAATTGTTAATGTAAAAAACATCTTATTGTTTTTTGTTTCTAAACAACTTTCAGATTTGTCCATGTCAACTAGAAGTATGGTTATATTAGAATGCTGCAATTCTATTTAAAGAAACGCCCTTACTTTTGAAATCTATGTTCCGAAAGGGGTAATATTTACAACTATTCGGTTACTGAAATACAAACTTATTATTTAATAATAATTTAATGTGGCGTACTACTTCGTTAGTAGTAAATATCTTTAAATGCGTATTTTTAGCTAAGGGTGTACATTTTGCCTAACTTGATTCTGATTGGTTCTCTTACCCCATAAATAGGACAACAACAGCGATGATTCTGACAGCTCCTCTCTGGGCCCAAGTCCAGGCGTGGGCGTGGGTGGAAATAGTATCACAGGTGGAGTGGCGGCTGGAGGTAGCAGCTCCACTGTAACAACCGGTACTACAGGTGGCGGGACTGCAGGGGGCCGAAACAACAAACTTCGTCACCAGAAATCGCAGGGCTGGGAGATTGTCGAGGGCTTGAGAGGGGAGGTGGGTTTTGATGACAAGCCGAGGCCTGTTCGTGTGGATGGACACTTGTACAAGCGCCGGAAGTGGCCAATGAAAGGCTGGCATAAGGTGGGTCGTGAAGAAAAAAGTACTCATAGTTTTAAATAGAACGAAAGGCACAAATTCATAAATGGAGCACGGAAGAGAGGACGTTGGTGTATGAATATTGAATATAAAAACTTTGTTTGCGACAACGCACTAGAGCTGTAAATAGAGTAGATACGACTGCACAAGGAACTCCCGCTGACGTAATATTCTAAAATATACTGCCATCCATTTCCCACTGAAATCAGCGATTGTTGCACCAATATTTTCTTGTTATTCGAATATATTTAAGTAAATAAAAATATTGGAGATTTTATCAAGTCTAATCGAACGATGAGATCGCGCGCGATTCTTTAAACCTACGCAAATTCGCGTCGGTTTGAAATGTGTTCCCCATGTTTTGTTCTGTGAGGATAATCTGTTCACTTGGGACACGCTAGACTGATTGTTCTCCTAATTTAGTCAAAGTCTAGGGCTACTACCTGCCTGTCTGTTTTTTGATTCGGAGTTGTCTGAAACATATCTTTCAGCCAGCTATGCTAGTGTTTTACAATGTAAGAGTTGATAAGGGATGATATTTCAGTGTAACTCGAATCGAAGAACACGATCTCGATTTTCTTGTGACTAAAGGTTCAGTAGATTTTTGCGTTTTGTTTGATGCTTGTTTGTTTGAGGCGAGACGCAGTGAACTAGTGCATACTTGAAAGAGTGAATGTTTTACAAAGGCATCTCTTTTTGAAGAAATTCAGTCGTAGTTGACAAAAAAGTTTGATCTTTAAAATTGAGAAAATCGCCTAGAGCTGTATATTATAGTCTATTCAGGTGTATTTTTATTAGGAACTTATACCTTGAATAGGGTAGTGGTTGATTTGTATTTATCACGTTATTATAATAAATGACATTAAATGCAGAATTTTGAAATCATTTCGCAGTATATTTGTTATTGATTTTTGTAAAAATTTACGATAAAACATATTATTTAATCCAAGGCGAATATTTAAATAATATAGGAAATTTTCGAATTTAAATGGAAAAGATTTTAAAATATATTAATATAGGCTCTTTAATATTGCGGTTTTCAAATTTCTGAAAAATATTGATTTTTAAATTCGTTTTTCTGTTTTGAAATATTGATATTATTTTCTAGAGCTGAGGATACTTTGAGGGGTAATCTAATTTATAATCTACGTTAGCTGTTTCCTTGGAAATTCACTCATTGTTTACTATCCTTTAATCGTTGATCACTTTGATAATACTTGACTATTTAGATCATGCTTATGATTAGCTTGAAGATACAGAGAAGGATAATTGATTTGCGAACTGAACACGTTGTATGTTATTATTGCAATCCAGGCAGAATATTATGGAACACTGAGTTTATCGGGCCAATTTCCGTCCAATTTCCCCACCCACGTGGCATCTGTAAATTGATTGTGAAACGACTGCATAAAGTTGAATAATAAATTCCCCTATATTATATCAGATAATAATAGTTTCCAATAAGGTAATCAATGTTTACAAGTAGATCAATATAAGTTAATCGTCTTCTTGTATTGACTATATATATGTATAGTATATCGATTGACCGCAATGTAGTCTTCTGTTTATATCTAAAAATAAGTAATGTGTTCTGTAATCGCGTTAACGAACAATCGTACGTTTCCTCTGCTCTATCAGAAGTCGCAAGTTGTATTTTCAACTTTAATCAGGCAACTTCACTTTACACGCATAATATAGTACAGTGTTATTTGATAATAATATATGTAGTCACCCTGCTGCAGTATAGTTAGCTTTGTCTAGGTGTTATTACTATTAAGGTTCTAAAGTGGTCTGTGTTCTCTAGACTAATCGCACCATTTTAATTCGTACATTCACCTTTGCTCTCCAGGAATGCTGTCTGCAGAATACCTTTGTGCATCTCAATTTGTTGATTTATATATTGAAAACTGCTCCGATTGTATTATACGCATTTTTCTTTGGTTTAATGGAGCTTGATACTTTTTCTTTCAATAATGAATGAATAAGGCAGGACTGAAGTTTTGTTGACTATAATACGAAATCACTAACTTATAAATCATACAATACTTATAATCACAGACATAATACGTCATAATCACTTTTGATTACTTACTTGCATATATGTACATATATTTAAACTGCTACCTATATTGCTTTCATATTATTATTATTCAAAATGCTTTATCTGTGTCGATCAGCTGTTTGCTGTATACAGTATCCTCTTTTTTTCTAGTGATTATGTTTCTACAGAATACTGTTTACAAACTCTAGTGGCTGTACGCTTTAGACGTATATATAAGTATTAATTTGAACTTGCTGTTGGGTGCTGCTTCATTGATTTGAACTTGCTGTTGGGTGCTGCTTCATTGATTTGAACTTGCTGTGGGGTGCTGCTTCATTGATTTGAACTTGCTGTTGGGTGCTGCTTCATTGTCTTGCCTGCCTGGTGTGTTAGTCCAGGCTAGCGAGCGGTAATTTTGGAGTCAGCGAAATAAGAATAGAAATGCTTTTTCTATAGGAATGGTTCCCACTTCTTTAAGTCTCGATATATTCCCTGGAAACTCTCCCCTCCCCTTCCCTCCCTTCAGATCCAGTTTATCGGGTTTGAAAGTGTAAAATAGGAATGGAATAGTTGGTTTGTTATGGCATAATAATAAAACAGAAATGTAGGTAATGCATTTTCCAACTAAGTTACAGTGTCTGTAATACTTGATTCCAAGTTTTCTTTGTAATTTTGGGTATAACTATAAGGAAATACTTTGTCAGTGACGGCACTGGCGTGAATATAGGCACACGGTATACCCAGTCCTAGAATTAATTATTCAGATGTATGTTCATTTTGTTTGCTATTGGCCATTCTGTCATGATCATAAATAATATGACCCATATCCCAAGTGAGTTAAGACAATAATTTAGAAAATTTATATTTTGTGGGTTGCCTGTGAACAGGGACATTTATCGCTAGGCAACCACTTGAACCATATTAGAGCTTTGTCATTATAGATATTTGTTTTACTTTTATAACGTAGACTGGTTATCCGAAAAATGATGAAATAATTGAAAGGAATAAAATTGTTGTCGAAAGTCAATATGTGTTTCGTCAATGTAATTAGGTTAGTACCAAGATAGAAAGAAAATAAGAAGTGTATATTGATATCTTTTTCACTATGTTTTAGGCATAAATTAATGTGAACATTTTTATTACTAGGAAATATTTGGAGGAATCGTAAAATTTCCGCATGTTGGTGTTTCATGGGTTTATTTTATCATACTGCTGGTGCCATTATGTTTAGCTTTACACACAATTTCCTGGAATTACGTTTGTTTTCTGCACACGTCAAACGTTTGTATTATGTTTGTCAATTTATAGGAAATTGTAATGACAAGCAATTAATTATTTATTCCTGTCAGTTGATGCATAGTTTATAGAGTACGGTAATTTCAAATTGCGCGGTATTTACTCGCCAATCACAAGTGAGCTGACAAATTATTTTGAATTTCGAGACTTATCTCTCAAATTTCTCTCAAATTATCTCTCAAACTCTCGCCTGTTTTCCAGAATAATATATGGAATTAAAGATGTAAATTGTTTTAGCAGTGAGTGATTTAATATTAATCTTGGGAACTTTGAAGCAACGTTTTGGACACTACCGCCAGTTTTGACATTAATTAACTCCGTTACTTTAGAACAACACGGCCCCGATAGTCTTTGGTGGTCTCTAGGCGGTTTCAAGGTCATCTTTTGCTTAGTTCCCGAGATTTAGCCCTTTGAAATGTGTACTTTCTGTTTTATGTAAAGCTTTTTGTCCATTACATGAACGTCACATTACTTTTAAAACTATATTTATTCTTTCTTGAACGATTGTATATTTTAAGAAAAAGTGAAGCATATTTCGTGCATAATTTCCTCCTCCGTTTTCTGTTTCTAAAAATAATCCAGATCTTGAAACTAGTTTATGCCTTGTCCTTTCCCGCAGCCATCGTCCACTTGTTGTGCTTGTGTCCCAGAATTAGTGCAGATTAGCGTTCTAGAAACAGGGCGGCGTTTCCGGAGTATCGTACGTACGTATCTTCGGTGTGATATTAAATAATCCTATAATAGCACAATACCTATATTGGCCTGGGGGTTGGCTATATTGTGTTACAAAGGTCGCAAGCAAGCTAACTTTAGTGAGTGAGTAAGTATATAAGTCGTGCGTGAGAACGAGCAGTTATATAATATGTGAGATACGAATAATTCAACTCGGTCTGTTCGAAAACTGATTTTATTTGTTTTTGGTAATAAATTTTTCCTCGCAAATTGTTGTCGTTTTAAAGGCTATTAATATCCTGTCAAATGGGGTCTTAGTGCATGTATATCACTATGGCAGTTTACGTGTGTTAATTATTGAAGTGCACAAACTTGGCTGTAAGTTTGCTTCTTCAAAGTCAACAAATCGTGAAATTCAAAAGACTATATTTTGTATGTTTGATTAATTAGTACACTTTTAAAAACCTCAAAATCGTACGCTACGTAGATACTTCAGTTATGTAGTTTCGGGCAGTATGAAGTTAACTTGAACCGTTCATTTTCCAACAGAACCGGTTCCCAAATCCGACTGTTTTGGGTTGGTTTTATGGGAAACAGTCATCTGATCAGTATGAATACTATATCGTATATAGCGACTGTTATATGTCAGCTGTTTGTCTTACAATGTGTGTAGGTGTGTACCTGCTTGCTTAGGTAGGTTCCTGGGTTCTCTCTAGAGATGTGCAGTTCACCTTTCCTCCTACGATCTATGATGCCTCAATCGGCCTTTAGTGAACTACTGCTGACAGTGTCAATCATAACCCTGGAACGATCTGTGCCTTAGTTCCATCCGTTTCTCTTAAGGGTGATACTATATATTAGTAAAGATAATTGCGACTTCTTAGTGTTCCTGGAGGTGGATTTAGATGCCATACTTTAGGTCAGTGTAGTTGTGTTTATGTTTATTAAAAAAACAATTTTCTGCAGTTTGTTTGCCATTTTGGTACAAATTTTAGGGCTTGGCACTTTTAAATTCTCCATCTGCACGTAAACATTCCTGTCTGAATGCTCGTAGTTTCTAGTAGGAATCATTACTGCTTTGTAGGAAAAGTAGATTTCCTGGACAGTGGAGGGTAAAGTTGTTCCAGGTTATTTATGGAAGAAGTACCTACAGGTCATTAATCTAAGCTGGGCTATTAGTAGAACAGAGGCTACAGAACATGTCAGAATGGGGACATTTGGACACGTATAATTGGGTGCATCAGTCGTCCAATCAAGAGCTAGTATAATCACGTGATTCACTAGTAAACAATTGTGCCGGAGATTTGGCGTTTTATATATGCAGTTTTTATTTTTAAGTATGTTTTAGTCATTTAAGAAGATTGACGTGATTGTGGTCACGTGACCATCCATTTATGTGCCCAATAGTGAATATAACGCGAACAGTTGTAAAACATCATTTTATGAAAAAATGACGCGCAGCTGCGTTTTTTGTTAAAATATTTTAATTGATTTCTGTAAAAACGAAATCACGTAGGCTATCTTTCGATATAAATCGGAAAAAGAAGAAGCCAGCCTACTATTAATTAATATAGTTGTTAATTTCTGCCGCTATTGATTTTTTTTCTTCATTTGTGTATAACTCGCATCTGCTGTCTTCTAATTGGTTGATTGCATTACTGTTGAACGATGAGCATTTTATTCTATTCTATAGCTGTTTCCCGCGTTAAATTATTTTTCGTTTTAACTTCTTCTTTTATATATATATATACATTCCAAAAACAGTATATTTTGTAAGTGTATGAAGTGATGAAGAGTGGCGAGCAATCCTACAAAGAATTTTTTCACTTAACAATAAGTATATTTGATTTCTGTATCATAAACGCATAGAGAATAGTTTTAAAAAGAAATTGGTTGAGGCGGCTAGAAAAAAGTTGCGTTTCTGTAAACAGAGTGTATATTTAGCTCTGTCAATTGAGATTGTACTTTATAATGAAATCATTATTTCTCTCAACCTTATATAGCATTATAAGTACAGTAGGCTAAATTGAAAAGAGGCTTCGATTGATATTCGGCAATCACATCTAATTCGATGCAATGATTGCTCGTTTTATGTTTTCTCTTGGTAATACTTTTATCCATCTCGTTCTATATTATCTCTCTCTATAATCGAGTATACGTTACAATACAGCACTGTTTAGTTCCTGTTAGCGAGCGAGTATAGATATATAATGTGTACTAGCTGTCTATAAGAGGAACAATATTGAAGTAGGCAGAAATAGGGCAGATCGGAAATGGAATAATAATAATATCGTTTATTCAGTTGGATTAGGTTCTATCATTAATTGCGTGCGTATTTATTATCTTGTTTTACTGAACTGCTTTGATTCTATACAATATAATGCCAATTGAGTTTGGTTGGTTTGGAATATATTGTTCTGTTATTCTTTGTACATATACTTTAAAATCAATTATACAGGACAAGTCTAGCTATAGTAAATATTTTACTGACACATGTATGTATATATTAGGCAGCAGTGTCTAATGTTTGGCATTTTGACAAGCTAACTGTACTCTATGTCTGTGTGTGTGAATTGCTTCATTATTATAAGGTTTTAGTACACTAGTAATGTTTGTTTGGTGGTGGGTATAAGTAAAAACTTGTAAGTTGTAATGATAATATTAATACTAGCAACATTATAGACAGCTGGTAAATTCAGCGATTCCCATATTAGACAGTTTGTTCAGTTATAGAATGTATATGTGACTTTATGTGTGATACTATAATATGGTATTTATAGCCAGCTTGGCAGTACCAAAACATGGGAAAGTTTCAGGCATGCAACTGCTGTAATAATATATACCGTGGCATTTATATTGCTTCCAATTCCATCCTTCTTTTGCCTAAAAGATCTAATATTATATACTTATTGATTGTTTTTCAATGGCCGGATTTATCGATTCGCATTTTAAGGAGATAGAATGACAACTTTTTGTCAAGTATATGGCGTATGAGATTAAATTAAAGGCTTAATTTTTATGAATATAATATGTAGACGCCTTTATTAAACGAGGCGTAATTTAAAAGCTGCTATGTAAATGCTTGTAATAATTCGGGAAAAGCCTTGCTGGCGACGCAGTACCTATACTTAAAACAGAAAATCAATAGACTGAGTTTACTAAGAATATTGCATGCTTAGAAGAATACAGAGAAAATTAGGAGTGTCTAGCTAACCTGTAGGGCGTGTTATGGTGTGTCAATAATATGCGGAACATTTTTTATTTGCCTCGAAACATTTTTTTTTTACTTTCTCATAACTTTATTAATCTTGTTTTAATCAAACATTTTATGTTTGCCATGGATATAATACACAATTAACTAAAGTTGAAACAATTGCTATTATCTCGAATAGTGTTGGTTAGTTAATTACTTACTTATTGATTGGGAATGGTATCCACGAAACCAGCAACGTGATTTTCTTTCCCGTTCGTAGTTGGCTGCATTGTAACGGCAGCTGCTCTGTGTTGCAAAAGACTATGAACACCGCCACAAAGGAGAAATTAGGCGTATAATATATTTGCTAAACGTTGTATGTGTGTATATACACAGTAATTAAAGGCCTATTTCCCCGACGATGAAGGTATAATTCATCCCTTTTTGGTGTGATTCCTAGATCAAATTATTTTGTTGCAATGTGTAAACTTGTAATTAATTTAGATTTTCGCCATTCCCCGGTATATTATGTGTATTTCTATATCTAATATAATATTATAATGTAAATATACGTGTCTGGTCTATAATATAGTTGCCATGTCTTTTACTTGCCGCAACTTATTTGTAATAATCAATGTATGCATGTTTAGAAGGCGATGTGCCATTCATTTCGACTGTTAGTTAAGAGCTGGGTACATAAACCAATGAGGGGTAGGGTAGGGTTGGGTATAGACTTTAAAGGACACTGTACTGCACATGTCATTCATAATGCGGCCGGCCTTTCAAAACGTAAACAGCGTCGGAGTTTTCATAATCCGCATCTGTACTTTTAGTTGGAAGTTACCTCGAACCTGTTTGTATAAAGTATAGTATTGTAGATATACAATGCGAGATTATCATCACTATTGAATAATTATAATAGCCTTTGGTTGGTTTACCGACATATTATAGTGTTCCGATAGATACTGCTTGGATTATTATCTCTCACATTAATGTCATTGTATTGAAGGATGCAAGCTAGTAGACATTCCATGCCCAGAAAATACCGTTTCTATCCTGATAGTCGTTGTTAGTTCTTATTTTATTTATCTGTCTGTCTCACTTTATTTTTGGATATATTTTAAGATAGTATACACATATATATATCCCAGTTAGAATAGTGCTCGATGCTTCATGTTAGTTTATCTATATCTATATATTATGCAGGAAAAAAGGGGAACATCTATTGAAATGTGACGTCACAGTTTTTTGCGTTTAAAGAAGGATATCGAAGCATTTTGCTTTGCGTCTGTCATGTGCAGAAATTTCTCTCCCTTTTAATCAAAGTGGTTTGTTTATCCGTACGTGACTAGCAATTAGTGTCAAATTGCTAGTTTCCAGTTCCAGTTTCGATTCAACTAATTTGACTGGTATAATTTTTTATTTCAACATACAATTAAAACAGCTAAAACGCATTGAAATATCACTTTATATACTAATATAGTGATATTTAAATAAAATATTTATAACCCATGAAAGATAAGAACATAATTTAACGGCAGAAAACCATATTTAAAGAGTTATATTATGTTTTGCTGTACCATACAGCTGATACACTACCGAAATACTATATTTAGTGTGGAAAGTTTAAACTTATTTGAATAAATGCAATAATAATATGAAGTAATAAACATTATTTTCATTTTTGGAAAAGTGGGTTTAAAATTCAAATTGTCTTTTTACTATATTGAAATAATTGTCAGCAAATTTTCTGAAAGCAATCTTAATTTGTTTACCACAATCTTATAAGTTATTGGAATTATTACATCACCTTTACAGATAACCAATTTATATTCCTAAAGTCAAGCAAATACTTAAGTTATAAAATATATTTAATGTATGCACTTATCCTCCTGTCCACCAGCAACTGATTACTTACTCTATCCGACTCTTATGTGTCTGATGTATTGCGTTTCATATTGAGGGCGTATACAGTATTACCATGGCAACATTGCTATCTTGTGTTTATTGTTCTTTTCTTTTATACGACCCGGCACTTTCACATACTAGCTATCTTTAGTGCCTGCCTCATTGACTTTTTTACTGTCGGATTTTATCACCTTTTATTTCCAGCTGGCTCCTGTGTTTCGTAATCAAATGCCCCTCATGTTGCCTCTTTTATGTACTCCATTTGTTATTTACTCCGAGTAGTATATGTAATGTTAAGACATGTCAGCCGTAGGCAAGTGTAGCTTTAATCATTTACCTTTGCAGTTCTCTGCACGACTGGTTCGTGATTTATGTCTTTTTGGCAGGTTTTAACTATATGATCTTCTGAATTGCAACGTCAGATAACCTAATCGACAAAGGCGGCTTTTGATCGGCGGAAATGGAAGCGGGTATTACACTATATGTAGTTTATTTAGTGGACAAAATGCAGTGATAGACTAATAAATTGAAAAAGGTCAAATAATTAATTTTTAATTATGCCCAAATTTATTTCACCTTCATCAAAGGGAAAAAAAGGTGGAACATAATTAAACATCAATAAAGTATTTTAGAAAAAATATGACGAACTGATGTATGCTGCAGACCAATAAGCAAAATCTATGGGTGAATGTAAGTTGGAGGATGAATATAGAGAAAAAATTAACAAAATCATCTGTGCAAGCGCTAAATTTTATGTAAGATACTTTTTCGAACCAATGAACCGATAAAGAATATATAATGTATATGTATTCTAACTCAATTGTAATATTTGTTTATCGTCAAATTCATTAAAATAATAGAACAGTACATGTTAGGCGTAGTTACGACGTCTTTCAAATAAATCAATGCTCAATCGATTTTTTAAACTTTTATAAGAATTCTAACTTGCTCCTCTTTTTTTCATAATTTACGCTTCCATCCTAACTCTTTTTTATTATTCCACCTATTTTTAGATTTACCAGAAGTGTTATTATTTCCATTTAATTATGGATGATGCTTTTACACTTTCAGTAGGAATAATTAGCCCCAGGATGATTTGCATATTTGACCCGTCCCCTTCTTCTTGATAACTGTCATTTTCCCGATAGCTTAAAATCATCCACCAGTTTAGGTCTCTTCACTTGCTCTTCATCTCTCGCGTGTTCTTTTATTCTGATCCTGTTCATTTATCGAAAAAATAGAGAGAGAGGTCTACTGTTTTTCTGTTAGTTTGAGTTTTTTATTCCGCATTGTAGAATTCAATACAAATCTCGGAATAAGTACACAGCTATCATTATTGACAAAATGGCTCGACGCCTATTAATTTATTTAAACTTCTATAGAGTGACACTGTAACTTATAAATTTTGACTGATTTACTGAAAGTTCATTTTAGTCCGTTATTTGGGTAAGAGGGGATCTATCTGTACCTTAAGATTTCTTTCCCTATAGTAGTGATATTTCAGACTTACAGTTACTTGCTAAAAGTCTTTTCTACTGGATAAAAAGTTTGATCTTCAGACTTCTATATATAGTAGTAAATTAGAAGAATTCTTCGGACTTACCCTGGCGTAAATATTGAATAAATTATGTACGGCGTTAGTGCACTAACATTGAGGAAGAAGGGAGGGATTTATCGGTTCACAAAGTTTTCACGGATGACGAGCATCTTGAATTTTGATGGGATGATCAAAGCTGGGCTACTGTATATAGCGTTTAAAAGTAGTTCTGAAAATCTTTTTGTAAACTCTGATGTATATTTGTTTCAAGTAATCAGTACACAGACTAGTTTTATCTGGTTCTACTTTTAAACTCCTAAGCCGAAATTCCACTTATAACCCATGAGCTTAATTTAGCGCTCCAGTTGATACATATTTGAAATTTTGTTTATTATATACATAAGTATATAATTTAAGAATTTTTCCACTTCTTAGACGTGGTTTTGTTTTTATGGAGCTAGGCTCATCAGTAACATGCAGAGTATCGAACCGGGGTCCTCACGATTACAGTACGAACACTATAACCGCTTGACCATCGGAGCTCTATGTGGAGCTCATCATTGACATGCAGAGTATCGAACTGGGGTCCTCACGATTACAGTACGAACACTATAACCGCTTGACCATAGAGTAATACATAGAGTATTGACTCTTATTGATTTCATATACATTGCGTTGTAAATCTTCGTCATTATAAAA
>JAYRBW010094314.1:0-20709 GCA_036023295.1 Invenusta paracnida
GCTGCACTGTGACGCGTTCGGTGTAGATTGCATTTTCGACGCGCCGCGCCGCGCTGCGTTCAGTGTGCATAGGCCTAAAGGAGTGGATCTCCCAAAAACTAAGACACAAATAATAAATTTATCTTAGCTAAAACAATGATTACAATTAGATGTAAACTGTAAATATACTATATTGTTGAGGAATAACGGTATTACCTTGAATAATTTCTACAACATTCCTATCTCTGAAGCGACTCCACTTCTTTTTCTTTGTGTCATCTTCCAGAGAACGTGTATCTGGCCGCCTGCCAGTGTCCAGACCTCTACACAGGAGACCGCTGTGAGGTGGAACCCTGTTCTGCTGTTCCCTCGCCCTGCTTCAATGCCTCCTCCTGCCAGATTGTCAATGAGACTGTCGCGTGTGGCGCCTGTCCCTCCGATATGTCCGGCGACGGACGCAGCTGCGAGGGTAAGCGAGTGTAACAGCACTCAAACCTACTTGAAATAAAATACCTAGATATTAATTTATGTTTTTTAACTTATAATCGTAATTTTGATATTTTTCCAAAATTAGCTGTTTTAAAATTAAAGAATTCATTTTAGGCACGTTTTTCTCTCGCTGTTCAAGCGCCCATTATGTCACATTTTAATGATGATTACGACGGCAGTTTGAAAAAGTTATATCTTTGAAATATTATGTTATCGTCATCCGTAAATTCTTCTTTCAATGAAGTGCAATTGGTGAATTTTAAAATGCCATAAACAGTCATTGCAGTCGTATTAATATTGTACAATATGTACATACAAGGTATTTTATCGAATTTTATGCAATTTCTCCAATGTTAAAACATTTAAAATTTTCAAATATTAAACTAATTTATTAAATGTAGAAGGTTAATAAATCAATATTGTTCTACATTACTATTCTACATTACATGTAATGTAGAACAGATATAAAGGGAATGAAATTCTAATAACAGACGAATCTCTGGTTACCTCACATCTTTTGTTTACTTAGCATTATAGTTTATCATTGCGTTGCAGTTTTAAAATAGTTCTGCGGACTGGGATGGGGTACCTTCTTCGAGTATTCTGTTTCTAAATCAAGAACTTCATTGAGCAACCAATTCTTTATGATCCTCATCGTCACATAACGGGACAGATGCAACAGCGCCCAGAGCCTTAGCGAGATCTAATTCCGTTTCTTTCTTCTTTCTTTGACTCTTTAAACCATTTATAAATTCCCAACGCTGAATTATATAGGAATGCCCAGACACGCTTTTAATGTCTTTTTCAGAATGTATTTGTCCAAAATTGTGCAACTTGATACACGTATAGGCAGTAATCAGCATATATCTCAGATAGATTACAAAATCGGCTAATTTGCGATATGAATTTGTATGGTGTTAATACCAATTTTTATTTTCTCGTACCAAATTTCATCAACCTAGGAATATGATCCCCTACAACGTTGCTATAAAAATGTATTCAGAAGATTCAGTTTTCTGATTCTTGTGACCATTTTCCGTAACGCTAAATTCGAATTCGCTACTTTTAATAGCATAATAATTTTCACAACCACACGCCTTGCGAAAAATAAACCAATGATTGCAAACACGTACCATTGCAATTGTTGCGATATTCCAGAATTAAGCTTTTCAGATAACATTTAAAAATCTCCACTTGAAATCCCTGAGAAATATGTTCTGTACTTCTATATCCTTCTTTTGTTAGAGTTTTCAGCAAATAATAAAAAAATCATTTAAAAGCGGGAAGTTTTGTCTATTGTTGACGATGTCAATGCCTTTGTCAATGCTATCTTTAAAATGTCTATTTAAAGTTTGTCTCATGGTGAGGCAAGAATTTCTCTTGAAAATGTCACCTCTATTTTGCAAGGAATCAAAAAAATCACGCAAGAGCAAGTCCAGCTCATTTGTTGACATTGTTTTCAAGTCAACATTCAATCCTTTGAAAGATAAAAATGCTACAAAAGCTTTATAAGCTGGATTTTGTTGATAAAATGTATATTTTGTACATTTATTCTTCAAAATATCATTAATGTCAGTTGTCACAGAGTTTCGCTAAGACATGATAAAGAATGATGTATTGCCAGTGGCAAATTATACATTTAAAATTCGATAATAGCCATACAGCTACTCATTCAATACTCCATATCAAAGATGGAGCACTCAGCTTCGCTTCGTACTGCATTTTGAAATGTATTGATATCGTAGCTGTATAACTAGGTACATATATTGTTGTTTACATGACTTATCATTTCATACCAATTGTTTTTCTTGTATCTGTGAAAATATATCACAATTAAGAATATATTTACATGTTACTTTCCTTAATTACTATGAGCAGCTTGGGTTTGTATATATCGTACATATTGGTCTATATATGGCTCTTAATAGTCAGCATTATAGGTACATATTTTTGGCGCCTTATTATATAAATATCATTCATGACTGAACTATGTGTATTTAGCAATATTTTAACATTTTGTCTGAGCTTATTTTTGGGCGTTTAATTTTTATAATAATATCGTTTTTGATCTTATATCAATTTTTTTTTAAATTGACTAAATATTCAAAGCATTTAATTTAAAAGCGTAGAATTAGTTATTTTCTTAATCGTATGATTATACTCAATTTAATTGATTTTAAGTTTAACTCTGGTGTAAGTAAACCATTTAATTTTTAAATTGAACGATTGCCATAAAAATAAGACTTCCAGAATAATTTGTCTACCAGATTGTCTATAAAAATATATTTACCTTAAACTTGTTGCACTTTATTTTAATCTGCAGAACGTTTTATTACTAAATTGTAGTTTTTTGCCTTTTACTATTTCATAACATATATTTAGATAAGACTACCTTACTGCATTAATTATATATTAATAAAAAATTCTGGGTTATTCGGTCAAAAAATCAATTTACAAGACTGGCATAAACAGAACATAAGAAAATAGGACAGACTACTTTTCAATGACATTAATCCAATTTCAAAGATATATATCGATATATTAGAAATGTTAAATTTTGTTCGCCATTACTTCATGATTACATTGATATTAAAAATAGGCCATTCTCCTCAGTATTAATTATTAGCTATAACTAGAGCTAGGTGCATTTCGCAAGCTAATTGTTGACGCCCTTGTTCTTAGCTTACGACTTTAGGTATATCATGAATTAGCTGCTATTTTTATTAAAGGCTGTCCCACTAAATACATATTTTCAGATCGAAATGAATGCGATGAAATTGCGAACCTCTGCGAGGACTCCTGTGTCAACACCAAAGGAAGCTATTTATGCAAGTGTACCAGATCTGGCTATGCTGTCTCCACGAGCAATTCCTCTCGTTGCCAAGGTAACTAGAATAAGGGAAATACTATAGTACTTCTTTAAATGAAATTTACTTAAAATTATGGATTCAATCTCAGAACAAATCCAAATTACTTTGTTCAAAGCTAAATTATGAATAATAAAAATATGTACACTTAATATATTACATTTAGTATGCCGGAGCTGTACATAATAGCAACTTAAAGTATCGTCATATATCACACACACCTATTCAGGAATACTGCATGCATTTAAATTAAACACATCTATTATTACATTTATTATTATAACATATTATTATATCTATTAGTTTTTAATTACAGCTTATCTATTTCTTACGTACTATTATGTAAATCTATTGAATACTTACAATATTATGCCGATTATAATTTGTAATCGTCTAACTCGTTCTTATGTGTCCGTATATATGTGATTAGAAAACACCTCTGACTGCTCTACTTACTTCAGACCATAAAAATATAAATGAGTATGGAAGCTTAAAATAGCTAAGATTATGTTCAACTTTGCGAACAGAGGAAAACCAGACATCCAATCACAAGATAGAGTAAACTCACGTGGTGACTTCCTTCTACAGGAAACAACTACAATAAGCTAGTTTCAATTGGGTAGTAGCTCTGATTTTTCTATTTACAATCTCATAAACGTAGATCTTTAGCTTTCGAAGGATACAAAAATGTGCGTAAAATTATTACTCCTTAGCTAAGAAATCTGTAGCTGAATAATGAAATAGTTATCCCACTTTCGTATAATAGAAGTGTCATTGGTCTTTAAATAGTGTTGGAATTTCCCCGTCTAGCGGTGATTGACGCTTGCATGCTGGGCTTCAGATGAGTCATCATAGCCGTGTCACTTCTATTTCATTTCTATGCTTCAGACGTTGACGAGTGTCAATCAGGAACTCACAACTGTCGAACTGGGGAATCATGTATCAACACGCCGGGTGCCTTTGAATGCCAGTGTCCCGCCGGTTATAATAAGAATGTTCTTGGCGAATGCCAAGGTAATTCTTTCATTTATGTACAACTTATATGTGTTTTAATTTTGTGTGATATCTCAGTTTGTAAACATTTTATGAAACAAATATTTTCTCGCTGAAAAATATGATTAAAATAATTTATTTTAATAAATCTAACAAAAATGGCAAATGTAGAATGCAATTATTTTTTGTTATTTTTTGTATGCGTTGAGCACCTTAACAATTTAGCTTGTTGAAGGGGCTATGTATATGAAATCTTCATTTACCTAAATCGACCTGTCATGATATTTTGTACTATATTTAGAATCTTCTTTATTCAAATTATGTGCCTATCTCACTATTTTACATACAACTATTTTTATTTCTTTATTTGTTTGTAATATGGTTGTATATTCTAGGTATTTCTGTTAATAAAAAAACATTACACACATTTTGAGTCAGAATATACATATCCAATATAATCCGGAGGACTACGAAATATATATTAAGCAATTACTTATTTCTCATATAATCCATGAGGCAGACACGTCAAATTAATACGCATATTTTATCGGTAACAATTTATTTCGTTACTGTATTATCTATGTTTAGTTATTTTATGCCATTACATGATTATGTTCTCACTAACTAATAAAGTAATAGGTGTTCTTGTAAATAGTAGTAGAAGTACAGGTACGTTTAATTCAAACTTCGTGAAAATATCGTTATTCCTGGCCGTTTTTATAGTAACTCAACTGATATTTTCAATTTATTTACTTTTATATTGAAAACATAGTGTACTTTACTTTAACGAAAAATTAATCGGACATCACTTTTTAATGTCCTGCAATTTGAATTATACAAGAAATCATCCAAGAAAATTTTACAAAATAATATAAATTTTAATGAATATCATTGTTCTAATTGTACAGAAAATGCTAAATTTCATTTTTTAGCTGCATTGCGGTCTGTTCCGTCCGTTTTGATATGTTATCTCTACTTTACCACTATTACTTGTATCGCAACTTTTCTTATTGTTATATTTACTCTTCAATCTTTATAATCAGTACGAATTATCCCTTATTCGCAGACATCGACGAGTGCCTCTTGACAACTACGTGTCCTTCACACGCAGATTGTATCAATTATCCCGGGACATTCAAGTGCATCTGTAACCTCAACTATCAAATGCGAGACTCGGAATGCGTTGGTAGGAAATATTCCCAACAAATAAAAGCTGTTTTTGTGGTGTATTTTCAGTTTATCCACTATTCTGTAACCAAACTAAAATAGGAAGCTATTTCTATTATCTAATAAATAATATAATAATACAATAATCTTTAGGTAGGTTTTAAAATGTGTATAATTTTTATCTCATACTGATAAGTGGAGGAACTACGTAATAAATATCTTTAGTATATAGTTGTTGTATTTAAATTAATTTGAAAAATATATAATTCGTTTTAATGATGAATATTTTAAATAAAAATTGTTATTCAGACGATTTACTCAATTAATAAAACGTAATTTAAACAATGTTCAAACGTGAACCCTGTAACGTCGAAAGAGTTTATTGATACGATGTGAAATACACCTCTCATACTACTTTCTCATGAATACTTATTCTCAAAGTACACTATTGACGTTCAATTGAGCAACCAAACGTTGATGCTTTTATCGAATATTGTACTATTTCTTTCAGTAATCCCCCCCATACAACTGACGAAGTGTCCCGCCAAGTTCTGCGAACACGGCAGTTGCAGTGTTGTGGATGGACTCGCGACGTGCACGTGTTTGCCTTCATATGGGGGCAGTCAATGTCGACATGGTACATATATATTTGATCGCTTCGTTTCGGCAAAATCTTTTAATTGTCATTATTTTGTCAATATCACTATTTAAATATAATGTGAATTAGTATATATTATAACAAGCTTATAATAAGGGGAATCTTATTAATAATTTTAGCAAAACATAAATTTTAAATATAAAATTAGTAATAACTTTGTATATCATTTTTTAGATATTATTTATAGCATGTATAAATTTCAAAATAAAATTAATTTGTACATTTTGAAGTATGTAAAATTATAAAATATTTTGTAAACTATTTATATGTAATTTTAATTATCATACTTTAAAGAAATATACTACTAAAACAGTAAGAGAAAAAAGTTATTATGATTAAATATTCTAACATATACATTTCAGTTGCATTGTATATTGCAGTTAGTAGATGATAATATAAATTATTAATGGAAAGGCCTGAGCAGAGAAACTTGGAGACCAACATTATTTCCCCATAATAGCGTAGCCAGGAGTGGAATCCAGACTACCTGAATTAGCAGTTCAACGCTCTATTCATTTGACCAGTGCATTCTACCTTTGGTTTCTCAGCTCAATAATATTAATAAAAATGTTCTATTACTAATTTTTACTACGAATTTATTAATACTACAATACTATACTAATTTATAAAATTTAGGCGAAATAATACCAAATAAAGTAGTGCCTCATATGAAGTATATTAGGTGAATAAACAATAATTGGTACACAAGATTTGTAATTTAGAGGTTTAGCGATTTAGTATTACTCCTAAGTTGAAGTAACTTTACTGTTTCTACCTGACCAGCTGTCAAGCGCTATATGGCGGAAGGTAAGCTGTACAAATACAACAATGGCGTCAGCACTGCAGAAGAATTCACCGATGTCTATAAAGACTCTTCTCATTCTGAGTACAAAAAGAGGTCAACGGAGATTTGCGATTATGTAAGGGCCAATTTAATTATTGTTTATACGCTTTCCGTCAAAAATTGTAAACTTAGAACACAGCTTGCTTCACGAAATTTGTTTCTAATGTTGTATTAAAGGTAAATTGTAATAATATTGTGAAATAAGAAACAGTATATTGTGAAGTTAAATATAAACTATATTGGCTTTTGTCTCTAGATATATTTGTCACATGTCCTCTGTAAAATTATGTTCATGTTTGTCGCATAGTGCATGTTATCTGTGAAATTCAGATTTCACTCATTAAGAGTTAGCTCCAACAGGTAAAGGTAGGCTATATTATATTACAGTGATACAATATTTCAATATATAAACTATGCACAATTTAAATTCAAGTAAATTTAATTTTCTAATTTTCCTTTTTCGTCATCCTTTTATCTCTCATGGTATTATTTTCTTTTTTACTCACTTTATTCCTTTGAATATGTCTCACAGCTCCAATGTTTCCCCGAAGTTTACTTACTATCGCGTTTGTATGTACACGTCCTATTAATTCAGATAACTAATTCAATGGCAATGAGCGACCAGCATATCGGAAGCTTCCTTGGCTGCCAATTTAAAAGTTTCTCGTTTGGCAGCGTCATTTTCACCGTTGATCTGGAGTTTATGGCCTCTTCTACCAATGTTACAACAAGCGCAGTTTTAGATGCTCTCAATAGGGGGTCCGGCAAGTATCTTGCCTCTCGGACCAACGAAGGCGCCTTCTATGGACCGATAAATGCATCCAACGCATTCTCCGTATCTGGTAAAAAACGTTTACAACTTTAAATTACTTATAAATAATTTATTATCATATTTAGCCCAAAATTATAAGTTCTAAGCGAAGGTGCGTTTCGAACTTTCTCTCTCTTTCTAACTCGTTATTAACCAAGATACTTTGAGTATTACAGTTATTACGTTTTCTGTATTACAGAAAACAGATTACAGTTCACCAAATGTCATATTTATTTTAATATTTATGCAATTTTTTATTTTTTTATTTCTAAACTTTTGATACGTAACTCCATCTTCACTGTTTACGACTTATCAGCCCGATTTCTCTGTTCTTGCTTATTCTATAATTCTTTCTTGAATCCTTCCTTTGCTTACTTGTATTCCAATATTCTGTTTCTTCTGGTTATATTCTGGTTATCCCAAAAGGATTCAAAGCAGCAATATAGTTTATTAAATTATAATGTTTTATGGAAGGTTTTTTTGTCAATTGTGAATTGTTATTTAGTGAAATATTTTATTTTTGCTTGGCAGACATCGACGAGTGCTCCAATAATGCCCATGACTGTCATACTTTGGCAAGATGCTTGAACACGGATGGTGGGTTTCGATGCCAGTGTTCTAATCTCTATGACGATATCACTAATGGCACCAGATCTGGTTTGAAGTGTCAAAGTAAGTGGGCGTATTTGGGATGATTAGGGAAACGATGTAAGTTTACTTTGTCATTACAATGTAATGACCATAGAGTATAGAGGAGAATACATAACTCCTATAACTCATACAATGACTATAACATTGATTATTTGTAAAGAAGGGACGACCATAGTATGTATTATATAAGTAGAGATGAATGGATAATTTGCTTGTTATAATTAATCACATATGTATTAAAGTACATTCTAATGAAACACATTACAATATGTGTTTGTACACCAATTACATATCGTAAATATATATTAACGAAGGAAGAATAAGTTCTCTAAGGTCATTACATCCACTAATATAAAGTATATATTTTAGGTAATTAGATACTTTAATATAATAAAAATATATTTATATTATATTTTAGATAATTAAATATTTTAATATCATGAAATACTGAATTCATAGTAAATAATTACAACGCTTAACAAGGCTTTTATTTGAAATAAACAGGTCCAAGTATTATAAGTATGATTACACTGTAAATAATTTAAGCAGCTCCTTTCAATTCAATTGTTAATGCTATTATGCAAGCGAATAAGTATATTTATAAGTAATCTAAAATCGACATGGTACTTTTTGTGTTGTATTAAAATGTTATCTAACATATATTTACTTTTTACTATTAATATAATTTATCCATAGCATCCAAATATCCAGTTTGTTATATTAAAAAATGTCGTCAAATTTCTTTTTTAATTTACTATAGGTCTCTATCTAAGTTGGAAGATAAGTATTTATAAATGTTATGAATTGTGATGCATTACAGTATAATATTGGGTATCATTGTATAAGAACAGGCTACTAAACATAAACACACTTATTATAGCTTTAGGTGCTGAAAATATCAAAATCTAAAAGACAACTCATAAGATTATCGCATGAAAGAAAAGATGGTTTCAGAATTTAGAAAGAATTTGGAATTAACAAAATGTTTTCATTTTTTGGTTTAGTAAGTTACCTATATATTATACATTAATATAAGCCAAACATGTTAAAAAGTGTGTTAGTTCAACCCATAAAAGATATGAAATATCCTGTAAATGTGTTAGATCTTTAGTTAATAATATTGGACTTGAGCAAACTATTTAAAAAACTATTATACTCGTACTAAAAGCATTATGTCTAGGATATTTATAATTGTATAACTTTATTTAATTTAATATGTTTTTATTAATGTTATGCATTCACCATTTTAACGTTTGATATTTCCATTAATTAAGACATAAACGTATTATAATGGCAGGAATATACTTAATAATTTGTTTAATAATAAAAAATGTAGTTAGCTCAAGTCTATTATTATTAACTAAAGAGCCAGCACATTTATAACGAATATTTAATTTCTTTTATAGGTTGAGCTAACACACTTTTTGCCATTTTTGACTTATAATAATATTACAATTTTTGCAGAATACATTATTAATATACTATTTAATGTAACATTTGATTATCTATATATAATTGTAAAGGTATGTCCAGTCACACAATTTAATTATGTTTTAGATAAACTCCACAGCAAAATGTAATTAATCTGAGCCGTCCATTATTTTTAAACAATCAAAACAATTAATATAACCCATTAAATAATATTAAATAATATGCATAATTTATATATTAAATATTCGTTTGATTGAAATAGGCACATGTAACATAGCATTTTTAAAGCAATCCTTTACACCCAATACATTTTATCGTATTATACAGAGATGTGGAATTATATTATACTAGGTGCAGCGTTTTTAAATAACACCGTGTTATTTACTGTAATTTGCGATAATATGTAGTGAACCAATCAGAATTCAGATACAATATCCTCGATGCTATAATGTATGCGCACTGTATCAGGTAATATAAGTATAGCTAAAATTCGTTTTTATTTATTATTTTGTTCAAAATCATATAATTTTGCTGACAAATAGTATAACATTATGTTTGTAAGTTTTAAAAAGAGCCAACCCTCTTTTTATTTAGTTTTTCACGGCGATTCCAACAATATAAATGTTGTTCTTGCAAAGCACATATTATGTAGCTATCTATTTTACCAAAAAAGTAGCTATTTTAAGTGTTAGATAGGAAACAGTGGTTTCTATGCAATATCTAGTTCCTTGCAACGGTTGCTAGATAAATTGAACATTTTTCTCATTTCCAAGACATTTCCAATATACGTTCAAAATTTCATAATAGTCGCTTAAAGTCTAGGGGGTTTTATGGGGTTCTTAAGAATGAAAAAGAATTTGAAGAATAATAAGAATAATTACAAAAAAAATGTTTACACCTAAATATCTCGGGTTCTATAATAGTTATGAAGATTAAAATTGGCAAGCTGATTAATTTTGGGCGGTGCTACATTCTAAAACTTAAATAATTTCAAAATAAAAATTTGTTTTTAAATGTTAGTGGTTTAAAAAATGGCCGTTTTGTGTTATTCTAATATATCTTGCTGCGCTATACGTAGGTTGCTCGCATGAGCTAACAACCTAAGGTAATGGGTTTCGGTAATTTGTTGATAAATGCTAAAAATACAACTTTTTAACACGGTTTTCAGAACAACTTACTTAAGTTTGTGCGTACATAATATGTAATCTTACAAAAATCTTCCGAATTACTCATTTTGCATTTTTTGTTTCAGCCGGCAGTAAATTGTATGCCATCATCGTGATCTGCGTAATCGCTGGTGTCTTCATCATTCTCATTATTGGCTTTTTGATCTCTAAGAAGTTCTCAGTTAAAGCCCATTCTCAGAACAAGTACGCCGTGCGACGACCCCTTGCTGAAGGGGATAATGCGGATGAGACTGGATGCTATGACGCTGAACAGTTCTAATCCCATGAAATGATTCATTCATTTATGTGTGTCATCAATCATAATGCATTATAGCTAGTGAAAACTATATTGAACTTGTTATACTCGTAGATATTATAATTATGGGACATCATTATTGGAGAATTATTTTTCTTGCTACTCGATCCTATCTTTTTAACACATATATTATTTTCTGATTAATTTGATTTTCTATCATAACATATATTTCCTACTAACTAATTCTTATATAATATTTAAAAAATCATTTTCATTTGACTTTTACATACTGACATACATATTATTATACCGAAAACAATTTAAATTTTGATATTTTTAAACAGCCTTGCCGACTATTTTATCCTTATACAATATTTAAAAAATATATTTTCATTTGACTTTTACATACTGACATACATATTATTATAAAGAAAACAATTTAAATT
This sequence comes from Invenusta paracnida, assembly GCA_036023295.1. Taxonomy (NCBI): domain Eukaryota; kingdom Metazoa; phylum Platyhelminthes; order Proseriata; family Coelogynoporidae; genus Invenusta; species Invenusta paracnida. The sequence continues at coordinate 11,759 of JAYRBW010094314.1, forward strand.
TTGATATTTTTAAACCTTGCCGACTATTTCATTTCATTTTATAGCTAATCTTGAACGTTATTGTTTTATCTATTGTTGTTAAAAGTATTTATTCTTCTTTTCGATACTTTTTTTCGTTTTTTCCAATCATTGAAACTTTATATACTTTAAACTATACTTATACTTACAATAATTTTTGTAGTTTTAGAGATGACAAGAACGAAATATTCAGATTTTCATATTTATTAAATATTCTATATTTCTTAAAATCTTTTCCTGTTTTTAAATAAACGTCTATATACCTTTTTACCGGTTTGTTCAAACATTCTTTATACTAAAATTGAAGTATAATACATTAGCACAAAAGTATGATGCACTTAATCAAAGTATGATCGCATTGTTATTAAATTGATAAATAATTCATTTTTAAATTTCCTACCTAATTGACTTTTGATATTTATATACAAATATCAATGGCTACGTTTAGCATTTCGCCGAATGTTCGTTCGCCTAACCATTGTTCATGCTACTTATGATTACGTAATAGCTGTTGAAGGTTATTTGTTCTGATCTAGTTAATCGTCTCTATATAAATAGGTCTAATTAAGTTAATTCATAGGAGTTCTGCATCCGTGAATAGAGTTCAAGCGATTATGAAACATACTATATAATAATAACTTTAGTTCTACATAGCTTCAGTAGAAATTTATTATGAGTTACGTGACATATAAACGAGGTACTAACTGGGGTTAAATAATTTTATCTTACGGGAATTTTCTTTTGATTATTTACAAACTACATTTAAATATCGAATTTCAATATTTGATAATATATATTCTGGAATTGAGAATGGAATTTTGCTATTTGATAATATAGATATCATTACTTACTATAATCAAATAGTTTTTTTTTTGATAAACTAAGTGAATGTTTTATATTAAAAAAAGGATACCTATTTATATTATCAAATAGCAAAATTCTATACTCAAATGCAGAATATCTATTATCAAATATTGAAATTCCATATTCAAATGCAGATTGTAAATAATCAAATGAAAAATCCAGTATCAATAAATAACAGAATTAGAGATAAAACATTAGAAGTGCCGTGTTGAGGGTTGTCGTTATACAGCAATAACAGAAAATGATTAAGTGGCAAAAAGAAACGCTGATCACAACCATGAGCGAGATACGCGAGAATTGTTTACAGATGCGAAAGGAGATGCTAGAAATAATTCATTGAAAGGAGACAAGCGAATTCGCAGGGTAGCATTTGCAGAATTCCAGTGACTATTTATGTATTGAAATGATGGACTTTGATAGATACGTTTGGACCGCGGACAACGAAATGTATTTGCTACATAGTATATTTAAACAAATAACGTTATCCTCGGTTTTGACGTGCATATTTAAACAAATAACGTTATCCTCGGTTTAGACGTGCATGTATTCTGACTTCCACGCATGTTTCACAAGTTATTCGACTAAACAGGAGTAAATGTACTACATGAAACAGGTTTAAGCTTAAAAAGTTATAGGTGAACTGGGGTTTGATGAGACACTGTACACCATATCAAGTATACAGTCTGTCTCATAAGTTCCTACGGAGTTTATTATTTATCTGTCTCATTTATTTGCAGAGCAACTAAAACGACAACCAAGGATGAAACTGTATTATGTATTTTTTTTTCATTGGTTGACCTTTAACATTGCAAATACATACATACGAACTCCGTAGGGACTTAAGAGTTAGATAATAATTTAAAAACTGTTTTTCTGATATAACTTTTCTGTCTATATATATATGTATGGGAATTTTTCTAAAAACGAATAAGTTAATGTCACACGTGATTTTTCAGTCACAATTAATAGGTATATACATGGTTGATAATAGCTGGTATTTAAAAAAACTATTATAAGTTTAGATATTAAATTTAAGATTTATTTATTACACTTTTAATATATAATTGTAGGTATATCAATTTTGTAATACTAATATAAATTATAAAAACGCGTAATAGTTTGCGACATTTTAGACAAGTATATGTATTAGTTTTATGTTATTTTAGTTACATACAGTATATTATACATAAGGTATATAGAAATAATATAATCTAATGGAATATATTTAAACATATAATATCAAATTTTTCGATGCAGGGTTTGAACCTATAATAGTCCCAAAGAGTTCCATCTGATCGTCAGTCCAACACTCTACCTCATCGCCACCAACATAATATTACAAATTTGCATAGCATTTCATATATTTATGAATAAACTTTTAAATAAATAGACACTCATTAAATTACAATACTCACACACGATTATTATGTCCAAAAGAGATGTGAGACAATGTGGTTCTAAACAAACTATATTTATGACAAGAATTTTGAATAAAAATAAAACTAACTTTAAATTGCCTCATAACGAAGTTATAATATGATAATTTACTTTTGCTAGTATATAGCTTCTCATCGATGAGGATTTTTGATTAAAGTGCTAATTTCGTAATATGTGACTGAATAGAACAGTTTTAGAAATATGCGTCAATTGAAAGTCTAATGAGCCTACCATGGAAAGAATACCAGGCCACCGAGCGCAACGCGACGCAACGAAAAAAATTAAAACAATGTTGTTCAATGAGACCACGCCCACCGAGTGCAACGCAACGCAACGGCCCTTTAAAATAATATTCATTTAAAAGATACATATTTCACTGAATAAAACATCCATATTGTGCCAATTCTACATTCAGCTGTGATACATGCGTTTCCTTTGAAAATATATGACAACAAAATGAAATTTGTGTTATATAGCTTATATCATGTATATATGTATCTATAAATCTCCGATACTGAATTTTGAATTCAAATATAAGCATTTTTCATAGATTACTCTGTCACGAATATACATAGTTGTTACAGTTGTTGTATATACCAACATACATGTAGTAGAAAGACGTATAGCTATATCCCTGAGCAGCAATGGGGAAAATAAGACAAATATAAGCCCGAGCTGCTGAAATTTTTTTAATATTTTAAATTTAAAAAACCTTCAAGGATCTCTGACATATTAGTTATAGAGGTAGCCCAGATGAAGCTGTCTAAAGGCGAAAATTAGGGTTCTTTTACAAAAACATTTATTCAGCAGCTGTCGGGTTATATTTTATTTTTCCTATACATACATCTATATATGGTCACACCTAATACCCTTATATACATTACCTACAAATTAAACATCATCACCGTATATTTACATAAACGTCACTTCCAAATTTAACTTCTAAATCAAATCTAGTTACACAATAAAGCTATTATTAAAGCGTCAAATATCTTAATGAAATTGTGCAATATATATATAATTTTTAAATGTTATTAAAATAATTATAAATTAATATAAATGAAATGTTTTAAATATTGATTAAATGTAAATAGTTCACAAAAATCAAAATAAGTTTCACTAAAATACTTGTGTTGCACCAATGTAAACAAGTATTTTATAAAAAATAGAATATAATTCTGTTCTTGGTTTTTTTGCATTACAAAATTACTTTAGTGAAATATCTTTCCTGAATATAGATTCTGGTGTGAATATTTTTTACTGACAAATCAATAATTTTGTGAACCCGTGTCCCCTAAAACTTTTCAAGTAAGTAAATTATATTTTGCAAAATGATGTTAAGAAATGAAATTATTAACTGAATATTAAAATTTTAAATTAACACGTTTAATTTAGGGGAAGATGGATGATGTTATGTCCTTTTTTAAATAACTTTTCATCGCAGACTGCCACTTCTTTCTCTTAATAGAGTTGCTCTATTACTTGAGCGCCTATTCAGCTTCACAATTGAGCCGCTACACGCTGAGGATCTTAACTCAGAGGATATGGCAGGTGGATTACGAAGCATTAATTTAAAGAAATTCACAGTTCTATCGTAAAGCTCGTCGTTTGGTTCATACCGAAAAATGGAAGTAGTAAGACAGTGGGATATCATGTTTAACTCATTGGGCAGCATATTGTCGATGAATAGACTAAGTTGACGCATCAGCTTCTGTAAAATATACCGATTCCCGCGTGGTATGTTATTCATCAGAGTCCCTATTTCATCGACGGTTGGATTGGCATCTTTCACGCAGATTTCCAGGGCGCGTATCGGGATAAGCGGTTTGGGAAGGGCAATAAGGAATATGAAGATCATTTCTAGCACTGATTGGCAGGAGATATCAGCTTCAGATTTCAGATTATTATTGTCAACCATTTCCCTTAAAAGCGCCAGCTCCGTCTGTAAACCCTCTATCTCATAGACGGAACTTCGTCTGTGCTTAATACCGGGTTTCAGAAAGTGAAGAAGCTTCGTGATTAGGTTCATCGCCATTGTATTATCGGGGTAAACATCTACATTGGCTGATGTGTTATAGAGGCGAATTATCTGTGCGTTTGTTATCTGTACAGGGGGCTTTTTCAACATCCAGAGGACATTAAGGGGAAGACCGAACAAAGTGGTCTGGAAAGTGCCTTGCAGGTTCACTTTTAGGGACTCCCCATTGTGAATTCGAAGAAATATCAAAGTTCCACTAATTGTGAGCAATCCCATGTTGAATTTAGACACATCCTCATAGGGTATATCCACATCGAATGTAACTTGAATACGTTCATGGGGCTTCAGTACGCCTTTTCGAGGCATGATCATAAGCCATCGAGGAAGTTTCTCGTTATATTTGAACCAGGTGTACTTGTATCGAACCGATGTCTGACCCGAATTGTGAATAGAAGTAGTGACTCGTTTACTTTCTAGAAATTTTATCACCTTAAAGTCAATTGTTTCATGCTCCATCTTAATTTCTCCGTCATTTCCTGATGAGCTGGGCTGACCAAAACTACTGGAGGGTTGTGTCTTAGGCATACTAATATAGAATTCCGCGCTAACCGGTCTGTGATCACTAAAATGTATTTCTGGGTGCATATTGTAACTTAGGCTTATACAGTTGGCTCCTTTGAATAGAATTCGATCAGTGTACGATGGACATCGGTTTTTTTCTTTTAAATTGTACTCTTCTGAATCAAGGATATACTTATACGATGGCAAGAAAGAAATTTTGCTTTCTTCAAAATAACTGTAGAAAGGATCTTTAGGCCGACATTTATTGTATTCATCATATTGAAGTAAGCATGGGATGCAGTCAACGGAATGAACAATCTTTTTATACACAGCATATGCTGAAATTCCCATCATTCTAAAATTTAAATCACCAAAAAAAAATAAACCTTCAAAGTTAGTTTCTAGCAGACACTTCTTTTGATTCCCAGATTTTGACAATCTCAGATTACTCAAAATGCAGTGAAAATCATGAGCCCGTTTCTGCTCATTTGAAGCCCCAGCTGCCAAATGAGCATTAATGAAACACAATCGAATCCCCTTGTACAGGAAAGAAATGGCCAATGCTCCTTTATTCGCCATTCCAAGACTTCCGGTAGCAATATCGCCAATTCTAATATTCACGATTTTGTTGTAGCTGGACTTTTTGACCATTACAATCATTAGCAAGCTTCCCATTCTATGACATGCCACAGGGTGTCGTGTATAATTGCTGTAAATACTGTTGCAACTCTGTATCCGTGATAGCCATCGCTCCATTTCCGAGTTGACGTGTTTGAGGCCTAGAGCAACCTCTCTGGCTCTGAAGGTTAACTCTTGAATACCAATAACGATTATATCTGCCTTGTTCTCTGTTCCGAGCCATGAATCCAGAGAGGCATGCTGGGGAACCTTGGAGTTGGCATTCAAAGTACATATTCTGATGTAAGCATTACTCTCCTGATTCTTCACGCAAAAAGCGGAGGAAACGGAAGTGTTATCTTCAGCGGGCTCTTCAAGAGCAAATGTCGGTGAGCTGTCGTTAGTGTTAATAGCATTACTTCCTAACATCCCCCACTTTTCATTATTGTTGCTTCGTTGTTGCCCACACGAAGCTTTATTTTTTACGTTTCAAATAAAAGGACATCGTAGAATAATGCACTTTTATTTTACGGATTATATTAAAGAATGTTACTAATCGATAAAGCTGTTGTGAATTATATATGAAGTGATATTTCTTAAATTAAAATCAATAAATTACTAATGCTATCGTTAGCAATTTATTCATTGTAGAATGAATAAAATGATCAATATTCTGTTACAATGATGTCATTTTGATAATTTTATCCATAGAGTAATTAATTACTCTATGGTTTTATCCATAGAGTACTCTATTATTCTATGGTTTTATCCATAGTATTATATAATTACTCTATGGTTTTTTCCATAAAGATCGGATAACTAACTGTTATAGGAAAACAATGATAAAACAATTTATATTTTTATGTTGTTATCCATGTGACATAAATTTATTTTTAAAATGTAGATCCCATAAAAGCGTAATAATTAACTGTATACTCTATGGATCTCATAAAATATACTTTACTTAGTATCTAAACATATTTTGACAACATATTCATAAAGAATAGTATGTTTTAAGTAATACATATTTTTTCGAGTGGGCTGTTTTTTTCACTTAAGCCGGATTCGCACTGAACGCGTAAGATTCGCGTATATTCGCATTGTTCGTGCGAAAATTTCAACCACACGCGTATATAATGATATATAGCTTTCCTTGGATTCATATAGGTGTATAGTAGTTAAAATTGTTTATAATTAAATCACTGGTTAGAGTAAACTAATCAGAGAATAGTTTCTGACGCAAAGATGCGAAAGAAACCAAATTTGGTGATTCAGTCGCAAAATTTGAATTTCCATAATCACGCCAAGTCGGAGGCCATCGACATTGGGTTCTACTGTTTCTTCGCTTTTCTCTTCTTGTCAAATATATTAAAATAGTAATTAAAAAATATAAATGTTTGTAATGCATAGTGAAGATATTAATATTTTTAGTGGTAAAAATCATATTATTTTACTATGTTATACAAATTAGGGTTACTTAATACAACTTCTTTTGCATGATTTTTGTTGTAATTTTTTTTTCTATTTTTCAGTTTAAACGTATACTTATGTTCCATATTGATTTATACGTTTATGCATTTAAACAAAAAGTATTGTAACAATTACATCTTATTACTATAAGTGTCATCAGTATTATTTTTAAATCTCGGCGTCCTTGTTATATCAATTTCTTCAATGGCTGTAATTCTTATCCTCAATATCATTTTCTCGTTCTTTTTAGGAGCTCGGTTCTTGGCTTTTCTTTTTGAGGCGAGATCGTTTTTGTTTAGAAATAACTTTATTTAAAAAAAATGTCTATAGTAATATAATTTCATGCATGCAACGTAAATAATAATTTTTTATTTATTTATAAAATTCTGAAATAGAATTTCGTCGTTTTGATTTTTCTAATGTGATTGAATTCTAAAGGAATTTTATCTTTTCTATATAGTATGAGTTATGTATAATTGTTAAGATTTTAGTTTAAACGCTTGAATATGAAAATTAAACATTTTTAACAAAATTAAACTTTAAATATCTTTCCATATTGAAATCATTCACTTCGCTTCGAAATAGTTGCATTTTGATTTAACCATTATATGATTTTCTGAATAATGTGTAGTTTGTTTTATTTTCACTTAAATAAATCTTCGCTTTTATTTCGTTGCATTATATTGATAGGTAAAACTGTTGTACTACATTTATTGATACAATTCCAGCGATTAATTTAAAAAGATCAATTGTTTGTAGAAAATACATTTTCCAAGAAAACGTCTAAATAAATCAATTTGGCTTACGAAAAAAAAATAATAAGACAATGCGGTAGATAGCATCGTCTTGCCAAGAACAAGAGCGTCAGCAATTAGCTTGAGAAATGCTAACAGCTCTAGTCATTAATGCTAAGGAGAACAAAAGCCTATTTTTAACCACCAATAAATCGGGCTCGATTGTATTAAAAAGCTCATTTTTGGTATCAGCGTAATCACCGAGCGCTAAGGAACAAAATGCATCTTATATTAAATTTTAAAGGGTTTCTAAATATTAAAAAAGTGGTAAATTTCGATGAAAAATTGTTTCTTCATCTTCTTCTTCTTTTTTTCGTAGTCAAGTTGGTTGATTGATTAACGTTTTATAAAAAAAAACATGTTCTACATAAAATTGATCTTTTTAGATTAATCGTTGCGGTTTTTTGTCAATAAATGCAGTACAACAGTTTTACCAATCAATATACAACGAAATAAAAGCGCAGATTTATTTAAGGGAAAATAAAACAAACTACACATTAGACAGAAAATCATATAAGGTTAAATCAATTTCAAGGTCAATTTTAAGGTCAACCAATTTCTAACTATAGGATATACTGTCATCGATTCCCGTACGATATAAGTAGGTGAGCAGAGGTTCCATATCTGTATAGCGAGATTCTGCCTCCGAGTCGGATTCACCCAGCCCCTCATCACTATTACTCTCCATTTTTAGCCCCCTTCACCCTGCTAACTGTTCATGTTTATAGCTTAGCGCTCTCCCCTATTAAGGCTTCTGGGTAAATAATGAAAATATAGAAAACATTTAAGAGAAAGAAATAAAATTAAAAAGCACCTTAATATATCACTATAGTGATAATGAGGCACCATATAAGGTGCTCTTTTGACTGTAATTCAAAACGACTGCAGGGTACCAGACCTAGATGGCTTTCCCAAGAACACAAATCAAATAACAAACTTTTTAAACATCCTCACACCTCATTAATTCATCACCAACGATTTCTGCAAGACAAAAAACTTGGTGATTCGACACATTTAAAGAAGTTATGCATAGGTGTACGTCGCATCGCTCTTTACAACTTTACCAAGGTACTTGCAAAATCGGTCTTGTAGACGTTTCCAAGGAAGTCGCAATCAATGCAACCATTGAATGCCCCCTCAGTGGAGCGTAATTTATTTTTTAATACATATTTCATAAGTATTAAATTATATAAGCTCGAATAAAGTGTGAG
>JAYRBW010094325.1:0-20709 GCA_036023295.1 Invenusta paracnida
TTGGCTGGCCGTACTCGATTCCGATTGGTCGAGACTACCCCCCCCCCCCACACTTACATGGTGGAGTCGTTCCAAAGTGCGCATGAGCACCCCCCTCTGTCTTTGTTCTCGTGCCACTCCTCCCTACTACTTATATATAACTAACATGAGCAAAACTATAATGGTGCAATTCTTTGCGTTATAGATACATTTTCGTGAGTTTATAAGGAATGATAGTTTTTTATGCAGTTACCATTTACATATACCTACTTAGATTAAATTATTTAGACAGTTATATATAACAATATCATTAATTTATAGGAAAAGTTTTGCTATTTCATATAGTGAATTTTGGATTATTTAAGTTGCAAATAATATTTCTACTAATTTTCAAATTATAATAAATAGTTACATTTGCATAGTAGCTTCGGGTTGCCCATTATTTTGCGTAAATTGACTGGATTATAAAACATAATAACTTTAGAAATAGCTTATCTGAAGAAGATTATAATCTATATACAACTATAATTTAAATAAGTTAAATTATGGATTTTTAAGACATTCTTCCAATTTCTAAGCAGTTCCTTAATGTTTTACTTTGTATATTTACAAACCGAATAAGTGATAACCATGAGTGTTTTATATATTTCTCAAATCCAGGCACGTCTCAAGTGAGAATAAGATGTGGCACCAATTTAAAGTCTCTTAATCTTATCGTCCGTACAATTTTGTGTTAGCGGCATTCATTGTGACCGGTAAGAGTATTTGAATCTGGATTTCCGGCTTAGTATAGCCAAACATGTCCATACCACTATGTCGTTGCGTAAGAAAACTCACCGATCGATACCCGAGCTGGGATGGCGTCGATGTTGACCCAGAAGGAAACCCATGAGACAATGACAATAAGGAAGCTGGGCATGTAGGCTTGAACGATGTAGGCGGCGTAGACTCGGCGGAGATGGAACTCGGCTCGCAGACAGGGAAACACCCCTTCTGGAGCGATTGGGGAACGGAATGGGTAAAACACGCATTAGAGCAAACACTGAATGAAACGCTAAGAAAATCAAAGAAAATTTAAAAAAATCGTTTTTATACAACTTATTGATAACGATAAACTGTAAATGTGACAGTCCAATGATAGATCATGCAATGTAAAAAATTAATGGAAATAAGGAAATCTCGCTGACGGAATATTGTTATGTTAAAAGTAGAACTTCATTTATAAGAAAAAAACAAGATGTTAATTAAGAGAATTTATTGAAAACTACGACGTTTCGATCTCAACCAAAGATAATTATCGAGTAAATTAGAAAAGTAATTACATAAAAACCCTTAACAATAAAAAATCCTACTTTCCTCATTTTCACCACTCTCACCTTCGTATTTTTGTCTCAGTCACCCTTTGGCACTGTGCCATTGTTTTCAATGTCTTTGCTGTCATCTTATTGATCATCAGTTTTATAAGTGTACCTTTTCTCTATATCTTACTGTTAAATGTTTTTTATGTAATTACTTTTCTAATTTATTTGATAATGATCTTTGGTTGAGATCCAAACGTCGTAGTTTTCAATAAATTCTCTTAATTTACATTGTGGGTATTTCCTTATATTTATTTTAGGGCGAATTGGCTGTTATTATTCTAAAACTCTTTGTTTTTAGCTTAATTCATCCATAATTATATTACATTTTTGTTTTCTGAATAGTACGTTGAAAGAAGAACTTAATTTTTTTTTATAAATTTAATACATTTCAAAAATGTAAATGACAATTTATAGCTACTATTAAATACAAACAGATTAATTACAGATATTTTCCTTGTGGAGTCAAGTGATTATAACAGACGAAATACTAGCATCTAATTGGATGTAACTGTGGGAAGTTTTTTTTTCTTTAATTTCTTCGATTCAACTTTTTAACTGCAGATTTAAAGGCAGCTGTGCCAACCGTGGACATGCTTTATCTTCAAACAATAATTAAGAAAGCATTATTATCTGTATAGATACATGGTTAGAGTCATAATCAAAGAAAGTTAAAGGAAGCTGTAAATAACGTTACTAGTTTTGAAAGTTTAAGTTTCATATCGTAAAAAATCAATATTAATTTTGATACTTTCATCTGGAATAAATTAAATAATTGGCAGACACAAGGAAATGTATCAAAGTAATCCGTTAAAATCAAACCCCGTGGGAAATTATTTTTTATTATAGATATTTTATTTAGGACACATTTTGCATAATTATATTGGGATTCAAGGTTAACATTTAATAGTAAACCATATCAAATCTTTTATCCAGACAATTACACTTACCTACTTTGTTACGGGCTTATAAAACTAATATTTTATTATTGAATATTTATTTAAGCAATGATTAAATCAAAGTTAATGTAAGAGTTACGCAATGTGAATGCGTTATAAAATATTTCATAATTGTATTTTTTATAATTAAAAATTTAACTAAGTGATGCTCTGTGACACTATTATTTCATTCCGTTTTACTTTATCGATTCGTTTTAAACAGTTTTTTAGCATCCGAGACTGTATGCCATTTATTTATAAGTAGTTATTATATTACTTTATTATTATGATTATAAAAAGGACAATTTAATAACTAGGACAATTTCATTGCGTTGGATAATGTAGTTTACTACCTAAGCTTTAGCCATGTTGTAACAATGATCATGACAATTTAAACATAAAATTTAAAAACAATAATTTACTATGCGCATTATAATTACGATTAAACATTTCCTTTTATCCATCGTCCATCTAATTAGTAAATTTAATAATCGAATATTTTATTTTTTTAATCGATTTCAGTGCTAATTGCTTTTCTGAAGCTTGTACTTATGCTATGTGATTTGAATAACAAATAATTAGTGATTTAGAAGCATATCGGGTTAAGGGGAAAATGAGAGAATATATGTATATATGTATGTATATGAAAATAATTTTTTAGAAGATGAATTCAAAGATAAATAAAACCTGTAAATGCGATGATAATTTATAAATATTTAAATGGACAAGTCACTTATGATGATGTAAACAATTTTAAATCAGAGTTCCTGTAACTCTATCGTACGCCGGCGTTCAGTATAAGAACATGTTCTACGCACTTAATTATATGAGAAATCTGAAGACAAATCCAATGTTGCTTTTCATTTAATTTACTGTATATGTTAGTTCTATATGCTTATATAAACAACTACTTTTCTTCCGATTAATCTGGGATGAAGTAAAATAACTTGAGAAATAAGATACAATTGTTTAAAATGTTGCCTCTTTGAAATAGAGAAGCATTTTCAGATTCGAAGGGAAGTCCTTTTATGATTGAAATAATTGCAGAAGCATATCTCATATCACATGTCTCTTTAAAATTATGTACTTTCTACAGCCAAACAATCGTAACCCTAAATCTTCTGTGTAGTATCATTTTTAATTATTTGAAATTCAATGTTACTTTTGCAGTTTTTTAAATAAATTTATTTATTCGCTGAAAAAAATTAATATAAGCTGAAATTAAAAATATATATTTTTTATAAGTCTTTCTTATTCTATAATAAGTACGCAAACATAAGTATGATCTTATGATTACGTATGAATATGAAAGAGAAGATCATCTTCTCTGTCTTTCTTTCATGGGAGCAACTTTCTACGGCTTAAATGGTTGCAAAACAGGTTATTTTCCCTATCAGAATTATTTAAGCTATACTCATATAAATTACATATTATTGTAGCTCTAATTCAAGCGCACATTTCTATACTTTTACTTTTCATGTCAGTGCTTTATATTACGTACTTGTGATCGCCTGAAAATCGATCTTTTATACTGTACATTAGATCTAATCTAACATTTCTTTCCTCGTACAAGCGTAGATGACTCATCATAGGCGCAACCAAAATTTACTGTAGGTTTAAGTCAGATTGTTCATTTAGGTAGCGAGAGAAAGAAAGCTATTTATATCTATGGTGCGTTTGGCTTGACGTTGGCTTGACCGTCTGGACCACAGAGATAAAAATATATTTCTGCTTATATTTCTATGGTCTAGACCATAGATATAAATTATTTGTTTAACTCTACAATTTGTTTAACTCTGTAGAGAGAAAAAGAGGGCTATTTATATCTATGGTCTGGACAGTAATTTTGGCTTGACGTTGACTTGACCGTGTGGACAGTAATTTTAGCTTGACGTTGACTTGACCGTGAGGACAATAATTTTGGCTTGACGTTGGCTTGACCGTGTGGACAATAATTTTGGCTTGACGTTGACTTGACCGTGAGGACAGTAATTTTAGCTTGACGTTGACTTGACCCTGAGGACAGTAATTTTGGCTTGACGTTGGCTTGACCGTGTGGACAATAATTTTGGCTTGACGTTGACTTGACCATGTGGATAGTAATTTTGGCTTGACGGTTGCTTGACGGTGGCTTGACGTTGGCTTGACTCTGTGGACAGTCATTTTGGCTTGACGTTGGCTTGACTGTGTAGAGTGTAATTTTGGCTTGACGTTGGCTTGACCGTGTGGACAATAATTTTGGCTTGACGTTGACTTGACCGTGTGGACAGTAATTTTGGCTTGACGTTGGCTTGACCGTGTGGACAGTAATTTTAGCTTGACGTTGGCTTGACCGTGTGGAGTGTAATTTTGGCTTGACGGTGGCCTGACGTTGGCTTGACCGTGTGGACAGTAAGTCTGCGAGCCATCTTGAAATTGAGTATGAAGCATTTGAAAATTAATAATTTAAATGTTTTCTAATTTTATGCGACACCTACCCTTTAGCCAGGTGCGTTTTATAGATGAAATAAATTTGAGAGACCTACCAACTTTATTGTAGACCGAGTCACACTCGAGAGCTGTCCAATTTCCAATATTGAACTGAGGGAGATGTATTTCCTGGTTCATATCGATCGCGTTACCTTTTTCCCATTTTAAAAGCATTTCTTCCTTTGTGAATCCATCTGGAAGAAAGCGATTCATATGATAATGCATATGTTTAAATGTCTGTATACATTTGTTGGAAATTAATTGTTCATTTAAGTAAAACAATAATTTACTATATTGGTTGATATTGTGCGTCAACATTGAAAAAATAATATTAGATTGTAATGTAATTACTAAATGTAAAGTTCCTTTCTCTAAAATATCAATATGAAAATCTTATTTTTGACAGAAATATAATAATTAATTTTATTCTTCTTACATGAATATTTTTACATAGCCTGTTAAAGTATTTAAAAGTATAATTTTCTTGTTGAATGTAGAAGTTAATATATTTACTATCTAATTAATGAGCAAAACAAAAACGAAGACCATATTATATATAGTAATAATAGGTTATAATTGAAATGTTAACCATAGAGTAATTATACATAGAGTTTCGACTCATATTGATTCTGTATGTAGTTTTATACTACCATTCATCTACCCAAAAGCTTTTGCAAAAGAATGTTTTTAAAATGCACAACAATTCAATCGTTTAAGCAGTAAAACAGTTTTAGGTACACAGACAATAAATAATACATTTCGAACAACTTACTTATGTTAAAATTGTATGAATATCTATATTTGCTCTTAAAATAAAAATATTTAACATTACTTCTAGTTTACCTATTTACATCAAGTTTATAAAAATAAAACGATTTTATATTGACAAAATTATACAACGCGATGCATATTAAATCAATGAGTCAAAACTCTATATAGTTACTCTATGATGTTAATAATTTAACAAATATGTAAAAATAGTTTCTCATTGTAGGTTTCTATTAATAAGAATATGATATGATACTATGTATTAGTAATATTTACATAAAAAATAAAATAGCGTAAATTGCCAACTATATCAGAAACTAAAACTTCCAGTAGAAGCCCATTTTAATTTACCATTAATTTACAATTAATTACAATTATTTATGTAGATCTAATGTTACACGTATAATGCATATTAGAAAATTAACTATTTTAATTGACAGACAGGAGATAAGCCATAGCACGCAATTTCATCTGATATATTAGATAAATGATATATTCGTGTGTATAGGAGCTATTGAAATAATATTAATTATTAACACACTGTATTTAGACATAATAAATACAGTTTTTTAGAGCTTAATCATATTTTACAAGTAAATTAACACAAAGCAGTTAATCTCAACAACGGGAAGTAATGGAGACTTCCTCAAAATGCAAAAGCCATTTATTACTTTCAGTTTATTATCGTTGTTTTTTGTAGTAATTCTCCTCTTTTTTATTCTACTGGTTCAATCTATTTTATGTACCAAATTTTGTACAGTAAAGCTCGACATATAAAACCAATTCTTGGATAACGAATTTAATTTATTTCTTCTGGAATACACCAAAAGTTCGAACAATAAAAGTATTCCAATTAAGTTTGTTGCTACATTGAGATTTGTTATATTAAAACGTTAAATGGGACAGCAATAATAGCATATTTTTATTTATCGAAAAATATTGAATCCGCAAAGTTTTCTCATTTATTTAATTTACACCATATAAGTTAATTATAACGTTTGAAACAAATATAGAAAGTTGCATTCATTAAAAGCTTCCAAAATAATTTAACAATTGGTAGTACATTATTAATATTTAGTACAGAAATTTTTTAATAAGTTATCTGAACAAATATAAATTACAAATAAAACCATATTTTTGTAATTTTGTTCCTACAACCTTTTTAGAACTTTGAAATATTGAAATATCTTTAAATGTATTATTTCTAGTGTATTTATGATTTATTATCTAAAACGACAAATGATAAAGTAAAATGCAATCTTTACATTAAATTAAATTCATTAAATAAATTATATTTCGAAACAATTTTTCAACCATTTTGTAGAAACATAAAATATACAATTTATTGTACACATATCAAATATTTTAAAAATTTGTGGTCATTAGTAAGCTGTTTTGTTCTTTTTGAAACATTTTTAGAGACAAATAATGATATTGTAAAATTAAAAAAGTCAACAAAGACAATAACTGGACTAGACTAGCAAAATGTTTGAATGACGAAATAATTGTAATATAAATATGGTTATCTTTTCAAATAATCGATATATTTAAAGCCATAGAATAGCTCCAGAAATAGATGGAAGGTATCACAGAGTAATAATGGATAACAATACTCTATGGGCTGTATATTAGTCTGCTTACGAAGCCCATAATATTAATACAATAAATCTACAGATATAAGTACGACTATTGAATAATAGTCAATTTAACAAACTATATATTCAATGAGAAATTAGGTCGTCGTTATTTTATCAGATTTTCTGAAGTTTTCTGTAATCTTTTTATGCAATTAATAATAATATTGATATTATTTACCTAACAAGATTATAGAAAACTCATTAAAATGGCGGTGATCTAATTTTGTAATATTTTTTTAGTTTGGAAGTATTATGTTGGTTATATTATTCAATATCTGTTGGCTAATCATAATAAAAAGGTAGATCTGTGTACAACTTTGTCGAAATTACATATTTTAGCATGCGTGTCTTACTTTTTTAGTTAATTTGTCAAAACTCTTATTGGATTTACTATACTACTAGTGATAAATATTATTGGTACCAATAAATTCCCAATTTATACGGTACAAATCATGAACAAAACTTATAAACACATTTTTATATATTTATAAACAGAAAGCTGACAACAAATTAACAAAGAAATATTTTTGTTTTATACTAATCAAAATTAAACTTTAGTTTTAAATAGTTTAGTTTAATTTGCAGCAATAAAATGTTGACATATCATAATTTTATTGTTCTGTAGTGATGCGGATGTGGATGCGGATGTGCTATTTCTAATATTATTCAATTATTTATAATATATCTGGGCATTACGTTGTAGATTTAAACGCATCTATACTTTCGTTTTTCAATATTAGTTTATATAATTTAATAAGTCTCTATTTTATAGTTAAATATATGTGTCTGGAGATTGATAAATGAATCTATTTATCATTAACATACAATATATGACAGCATATTAAAACATATTTGCACATACATACAATATATAGTAATAGAATTTCAATCAAAAATAATTAATATTATAACCATTTATTGCCAGATCAAGTCAGTTTCAAAGCGAGCCATTAAAATTTAGTGCCCACAATTGCATATCATAATCACATGCTATATTATGCTATGTTTATTAACACAAATGTATGTACTTTAATGTAATGTACTATACTAATGGTTATACTAATACATATGTATGAATATGTCTACTACATGTGTACTTACTTTCAATTTTTTTACAGTCGCATACATATATTGGAAATCTCACAAAATAACATATTAGTTCGACTAAAAATTGGACAAAAAAGATATTGATTTTTTTTGTATATTTTCCGGCTATATACCTACACGTCTTATTGAGGTCACAAATTCGTAGGCTTACTAATCGATACTACACAATATGGAGTATACGAGTACATATATGTCTAAAAGGGTTGGTATATATATAGTAACTCGTCGTAAAATAGAAAATTATCTCTCCAAAATAATGACACATATAGTATGTCGGAACACAATTTAGTGGTAATTGTAATTATGTATAATTTTAAAATGTCATAAAGATAGAAGATAATGCCGCAGATAGAGGGTCGTGTATACAATTTTCATTTGTTTAAAGTCGAATAAAATATTTATCTCATTATTTCTTTACAATATTTAATAACACTTTCTCTAAATCACAAGGATACTTTTCGGTCAATATTCAAACTTCGCAATTTATAACGCTTCATTGTGATAATAATAAAATTTACCTAGCAGACTAATCTGTAGTTTACTATATAAATAATAAAATCAAGCAGCTATATTTATTAAAGTACTATTTTTAAGACTATACACATACAACCGACTGTCAGTGAACTAACCAAGACTCTATAACTTAATTATTCGGTTTATTATATTTTATATGGATATCAATTAAATACACATCAGGACGAAATATTTGTAGCTAGCTAAATATTGGCGAGAGACACATGATATATTTTGGAATTAAAACAATGAACATGCCTGCATAATCTTTATTATTGGTATTGATATCAACAGATTTGAGTTAAAGAAGTGCACATTGTTTTTTTTATTATAGGGTTTGGTAACAGCTTTTCTATTGATTTGGGTAAATACAGATTCAGAATGGAGTGTTTACTGAACACTTGCTGAATAAATTCACATTATACGTATGTATCTAGGCATTTGTCATTTAATACAGATAATTATTCATGTATGAATGTTTCCAAATTAAATCTATGTCGTTATATATTAGTACATTATTTAGATCACAATAAAGGTAAAAATATGCATTTTTTCAGATAATAATTATCAGTCTTCAATAAAGTTAAGCTGAGAAATGTTTGTAGTTTATAAATAATGCAGTTATTTAACAGTATTTGACGCCAGCAAATCAAATTAGTTTTTTTGTGTACTTTAAATTAAAATTTATAATGTTCGTTTTAATTAGCAGATTTATAATAAATCACATTTATAGATCTGTTATACATAGCCAATAAAATAGACGATATTAATTGTTATTTAATTAGGCAAATGGTATCATTCTCAAACTGTAACAAGTCAGTCTACAAGCGTTATGTTCCATTCACCGACTGTCACTCAAATAAACATAATTACATAAACCTATGTACAACACTCATCAATTGAAACATAATATTTTAAACACAGCGAATGCAAAATTCAAGAACGTAAGGTGATAAAGTTAGGACAATAGATATTTAACAGAGGCATGTATGTATATTATAGTTTAATATGTTTATGTCCTTATGTCCTTATTAATTATTATCAAGTATTACTAAATTAATTTTAATTACTCGGATTGCGACACACAGAGCTTCAAGTTACGAAATACGTCTTTATTACTCATAATAAACTTCATAATAATTTACTTTAACACACTACAAACTTAAAAATTATGATAGTAGGTATAGAATAAACATAAAAAGCCGCAATCAATTTAATAAATATAATTATTATCAAATAGTTAATTTTTTTATAAAATTGATTATGACTTTTTATTTGTAATTGTTTAGACCGGCACAATAGTCTTCTCTTCTGTCATGGTATAGAATCTTAATTTGAAAACTTGACCTACTAATCACTGTTAATCAGAGCCATAAACAAGTCTAATATTTTAGTATATTGTTATTAATAAATACGAACAACGCTTTGATTATTTTGTTCGCATGAGAACATTTTCTTATCTAATAGCAACTAGGATTGAAAAAATACCTTTTCTTAGAAAAGAACTATAATATCACGAAAATAATCCTATATTTCAATATAGGAAGAACTAAATGATATTAGAAGCGAAAATGCAGACTTACAGCTTTCAATTCTGATATCACATATTTGGACATCCAATGGAAAGAGATAAAGCTCCATTTGACAGCCAAGACGAAGACTGATTCTGAAATATGAGAGAATAGTCAGTGTGCATAAGGGGCAATACACCCATACAGATGATTTACTGGGATCAATTAAACAATTAGACAGAAACCCAAATATGGGAGGAAGATTAATCAGCGCCGCTTTAAAGACAAAAAAGCTGTAACATGAATAGAACCATGTAATATAATACGATTATGATTATAATACATAGTTAACAATTCAATTTTTTATACGTTTCATATTTGATTACTGAAAATGGAATATGTTAAGCATTCTTGAATCAAATTATTCAACTAGAATTAAAATAGAGTTAACATCATTTAATATATACGTATGCTTATATTTATATGTATATTTAGTGATAAAGCAGTCGAAAACCATACTTAATTACTTTTTACTATTTGTCTAAAATTTTGTTCTAAGCATGTAAACATCTATAAATTGTATGTGGTATATTTCAGATATTCTAAATTAAAAAATGTAACTATAATTGTAGTAATATCAACAATATCAAAATACGTTTCAGATTTAAAGCTTATCAAAAACAACAATATTACACAATAACGTATGTATAATAAAAACTTGATAGTGAATAACTTTATAGCTGATCAAAGACAATATAATTTCGGATAGTTGTGCACCTGTAAGAAATATCCATAGTTATAACAGCTCATAAATGTAACAATAAGAGCTGATCAATTTAATTGGATGTTTTCTATGAATTTATTACTCTTTTGTTTCTTCTCATACAGTACAGATTTTCATCTCCTTTACTTATTGTGTATATCCAATTCTGCTGGTCTTCTTTGATATTATAGTTACCCTTTCTTTGTATTATTCTTTTCGGTTTATTTTATAATTTAATCTTTTTTTGTAAGGCGTTTATTTTTTTCAATTTAATAACCTACTTACTTCTTTAGTATACTGTACTGCTGTGGTTTTCAAAGACCTGCACAGCTTACTGTTAACCCTTATTAAAAATCTCCAAATAACAGAAATCTACTCAAATAACAGAAGTAAGTCAATAGTATAAATTTCCACGCTTAAAGTTCTAAATCCAAATTATTTGCGTGTTATTATTGTAAAATGATCCAATTTAAGAAAACCAACACAGACAACTACAAAGACTATAATTAAAACTAAGTCAAATGACATATAGAAATTGAAGCAAGATCAATATCGTTCAATCAACATCAACTTTCAAGAATGATCCCTGATATTTCGAGAAATAATTTTTTCTATTGCAAAGTTTATTTTAGTAAGTTTTCTATCTTAAAATAGTGATATTGTCAGTATATTAAGTAATACTCGCCATTGGATGTTCACTGAAAACACAAATGTCACGTTCGGTAGTTATCAGGGTGTTCTTATACTACCAATTAAAATCAAGTTAAAATGATTTTAGAAAATGTGAATATTTAAATGAACTGAAAAAAAGTCTTCTATTTTTAACTGAATTTATTTTGAGAAACTATTGCTACTTTGAGAATATCATTATATTTCGGTATTTCGATTCATTATTCGGTTCTTACTTATGTTAATTTTTTTGTCTCGCTTTTAACATTAAATGTATATAAAAAGGAAAACAAATCTATGTATATATATATATATATATTATATAATGTATGCCCTAAGCCTATAACATGTAACAACAATAGCATGATGAATCAGTGCTTTTATTTTACTACGCTTTATGCCGCTATAAAGAGAAAATAAAATGACTAAAAAATTATTTAAAGTGAATTTATTATAGATTTATAGATATAATTCACCTTCTTATAATTAGTAAATGGATAATTACTATTATAATACTTAATATGACTCTTTCTGAACAGTCATATTTTAAATCATGCATAGTTTTATTCAATAAAAAAATATTCTTAACATATTTTTAATGATTTGAAACATTTCACGATATTATTATTATTTCAATTTATTGGGGGTATCAAACGCAGAACATTTCATAAATGTAAATTTTGAAAATTATCATGCGATTTGAACTATAAATTGTCGTGTATTTGCATGTTAGTCTTTAATCAAGTTGCAATTTGCAGATTAAACTGATTATATAATCTGCATTAAGTTTACATATTTTGAGATCTATTTCACTACATGCACACATATTCTGCATAAAGCAATAGCGAAAATAAACTAAATCGTACGCAATAGGCGACGAAGGATGATTACGAGAAAAATATATTTCTCTAAGCTCTCTTGCGTCATTTGCTGTTGGTATGTTTTACCTTTGCTCTGTTTAAGGATATATTTCAATTGCATTCTTGGCTCTCCTTGTGTATTTTTTCTTACATATTTTTAATTGCGTTTATGTTGTATCATTATGAAGCAAAATGCATCAACGTTGATATCTTGTTTTCTATTATAACTATATGTTATAATATCAGCGTTATATTTCACAATAAAACGATAAATGTTTTTTATCGATGAAATATATGTAAATGAAATTTCCGTATAGTTTAATTTCATTTTACAATGCAAATTTATTAATTTAATTTTTTTTATATTTCTAAATAAATTATCATATACACACTACGAATTTATATAATGATATTTTTATTTTAAAATATAAATACTTAGATATCATTAATATTAATATAAACATCTATAATAAAAATAACACAAAAAATATTACATAAAATATATAATTGTCTAATCTATATACTTTATAATGTATCATAAAACATTTTGTACAAGATATAGAATTATATAGCAATACAACTATATAATACAATATTTCAATACCTGCAAATGACTCATATTTCATATTGAAGATATTTTTATCATTAATGCAAGTTAATGCTTGATTATACGATTATAGAACCATAAACTTTATTATATATTGACAAACCAATATTTATTATTCATCGATACAATAGTTTTATTGTCGATATTTAGGATTCATTTGGGTTCAACCTTTAGAGACATAGATTATGATTTCTAACACCGTTCGTTTTTTTATATTATCTATTTTATTTTATTTTATTTCAATGCTAATAATAATATTTCATTATAATATTTCGTATAATTTTATTTCTAGTTTGCTTTTTAATGTGGTAAATTTTGGAAGTCCTAACATATATATTTTTCAGCTCATAACTGCTAGAGAGATTTAAATGTGGATATCTTTGAGTAACGTTCGATTCCTTGATTATATTTAGAACTGATTATTAATAATTTATATAATCTATTTGATATAGATTTTGTATACAAGTTTTACTGAATAATTGATATTATTGTGATGCCAAAATGTATGTATAACTAAATAAAAGCAAATAGTTTTTTTTATTGTTATAGCAAATCGTGCACATGACACGATATAGAAACATTATATTTATTTTTATTAGAATAACCAGAGTATTCAATATATTTTAATATAATTTAGGATAAGCTATCGTATATATACCCACCACAATATGATATTAATCGAATAAATAAGTTATTATTTGGTGTATTAACTATTGGATAATAATAAGGTATATCATAAATTCCAAATGTTCCAAACCAAATTTAATCTTTTACTGATGTCTTTTGTATGAACTATTCCAGCAAAATAAATTGGGTAAATTAAGATAACTCAATGGAAACGATTAAATATATTTATATATTTTTAAATAATTTTTAAATATTTCAAAGGTTTATTTTTATGCAGTGTGAATCACATGATCCATATAATTTTCTAAGCGTTATTATTTTACAAGTATAAATTATGATATACACAATCAATATTTTTTGATGGCATACTAAAAGTAATGATTTGCAAGGCTCAGATTGTTCGCCTCTATATAAGTGATGCACTGCCGAAGTGTAGCAGTTATGTTTCTAGACATAAATAGAAAATCAGCATATTTCCACGACTGACTGTAAAGCTCGTAATATGATATTTTCTGTTTTTTCTGTAGTCTTGCTTGTTTACCCTTTTGGCACTCTTGGCGATGAACTCATTCAATACTACTTGGAAATGCGATATCTTTTCAACAATCAATTACTTTTATTTCCACTTCTCATCTTTGTTGTATGTAGTAATAAAAAAAGAATTAACATATCTTTTATTGACTTTGAACAACCGTATTTTGCACGAAGCTTTATAAGATCATTTATTTGGTGAACTACGATGTTGTATGCTATCGTTCCACTATATTTTTTAAACCTGTACATTGACTTTATCGCTAGCTTGATAGATATATTCTTAGATATCACTAAGTGTTCCACTTATTACTTTCCCTTAAGTGTTGTAGTCAGTCTGTATAAATTTATTCATTATACATTTTAAATGGTGAATTGTGAATTTAGGTAAGGCGGAAAAAATATTTGTAATGCCATAATAATGTTAAGTTTACGAGTATTGATTAATTAATATTTAAACAACAGTATTTTCTTAAAATTGATCGCAACTATGTATATCATGGCATATTAATTTGTTTCCACATCATCAGTAAATAAAGTTACTTTATGTAAATTTGATTATTACCACAGTGGAATCATTAGAATTCAACTTATTTGATAGATTAATGTAAGTACCTAAGGTAATCTTCCGCAGCTATGATGATACGTGAAAGGATAGTAAAAAGAAAGATGCTATTATTACGGTGACAAATATTATTAAATTAAATAACGTAGAATCTAAATTCTAATTATAAGCTAGTTAATCAATGAGTTTTGTAGTTAATCGATGTGAAATGTGGTGTCTTTAAAAATTCGAAATTCTTGCATACTTTAAATTATCTTTACTAATTAGATATTAATATAACTGTATTTAATAGCTATGTAATATAGGTAAGAACTATAGGACAATGTAATAAATGACTAGATGCGTATCTTCCAACATGCTCTAAACATTAAAATGGGAAAAATTGAGACAGATCCATTATGGCGGCCACCATTTTACATTTGTCCCAATTGTATTTCTAGTTCTTCATTCATCTAGTTATTTGCATATTCTAGGATAAAAACAATAGAAAAGTTTTCTAGAATTTATTGTAATGAAAAAATGAGAAGTTAAAATTTATTTTTATATCTATATTCTTCCTTTTTACAGCAACTGAATAATGTAATCTGTAAAATAAAATTTCTCATTTCAAGGAGTTATACTGCAAAGACATATTGTATCTAGACATTTTTCTCTTTTCAATTTCAAATTATTAATGTTTTTAATACTTAATAGTTAGTCCCGTGGTATTATTATTGCTCATAACAGCTAAAATCCTTGGCATTCTCACCGGGCACTGTAGAGAACATCTCCATTGGGATAGATCCTCAGCATCCGGTTAGGAACAGTGATGTCATGGTAATTGGCGAACTTCTCGTTTACAAAGACGAGATCAGGATACCAGAAGCGAGTGATGTAGCGAGCGTCCAGGTTGATGTGCATTTTCTGACTTATGTTCAGGGGAAGCTTGTCAGGGTCATAGGCCACCCGAGGATCGTTCCAACGCTCTCGAAGGAAAATTTGGACACTAAAATCCTAAAAGATAGGAGAAAAGAGTCTAATGATCTATATAAATTTAACCAAGTAGACCACCATATAGTATTAAACAAAGAGTAGCCATTTTATTGATTATGTAAAAATTATATTAGAATATTTTAGCACAAATAATCAATGTAAGTATTTTATTATAAAATAAATATAGTAATGAAGCAAAGTAGATAAAAAACTTCACTTTAATTTGATTTAGAAACCAACTTTTATTAATTAATAAAATCTAACGTTTTGAAAATATTTGTATTATTGCATTCATCTGTACTGTAATAAAAGCGTTTCCTTTAAATCACGATATATTAATATCTTTAACTAACTATTATATCAATAATCAGTTTAAGTGAAGTAATAGTAATATTAAACTGGATACATCATCAATAAAAGTAGTTGATCTAGTGTTAAATACTCTATGATATCGACATCAAAATTGTACAGTAGAGTGAAAAATTAGTGATGCGTAAATTTGAAATGTGTCGCTTGTCTCATCAGGTAAAATTACCATAACATAAAGACACATCATAGTTTTCACATAAATCTCCAGAATGTACACAAGTAAACCATTTTGGAAACAATGTTGTTATCCTTAGGTTCATTAGATCAGTGTATTGACCAATGAATGAGATATATATTATATAATCATACAATATACATTTATATTTTGTAGATATATATTATATAATCATACAATATACATTTATATTTTGTAGATATATATACAACATACTTATACATGTATATGTATATTCACATAACAGAATAAAAATAAATTTCACGAAAAAGTAAATTGTAAAATTTCACTCTTCATAAACAAATTTATATCCAATAATTATGAAGTTTTTCATGAAAAACGATTTTTGCAATTTTGAAAATGTTTTTCTATGGAGGAGGTTTTAGATGTTTCGTGGGGAAACATATTTAAAGTGTTATTGCCATTAAAAATATTCTAAATATCGCTATATCAACAAAATTAAATCATAAAATTAAAAATTAAAGTCTATTAAAATTTAAGAGAATTAGGGAAAAAAATTAAATAATATTTATCCAAATGATCTAATTAACATTTACACTAAACTTTTCCATCAAATAGTTTGTTCTTACGTCAAAATAATTCTATAGAGCTTCTTTTTATCAAAATATTTCTACAATATTTTAATTGAAATGCTTACTTAAAAATTCTGAAATAAGTTTTAAATATTTTTTATTTTTTATACACTTTACAGTGGTTACAAAAAATTAATTCAATTTTTAAATTATTTTAGTTCTAACTGCGTGTAAAAATCTGAATTTTTCAGTAATATGATAATTGCAGGTTTTTTACTTTTTTTGGATCTATCATTTTTTTGCAAATAACTACGAAATTATTTCAATGTAAACTAAATGATTTTTTAATAATGTGCCTTGATTTCACAAATTATTATCATAACAATGACTGGGATATTTAACGAAGATAGTTGGGAGTGAATACATTCAAACAGATATTAAATACTACATTAAACTGAGGAACAAACTATTAAAATATGAAAGTAGAATGATCAATTAAAAAAATAATCCATAAGTAAAAATAATAATGCAGAATTAATTTAATACAAAATTGTATTACATATATTATTATTTTTAATGTGCACTATAATTAATCATCAAATAATTACTGTAATATAAACTTTTAAATATATATACCTCAAATTATAAAAAACGTAGTATCAATTTTGGTATAAAAATACATTAATCGAATTTTTACTGTTTTTTCAAAATTTGCTATATATAATTCTAACATTAATTATTTTGCATGCATTTTGTATTCTAATTTATAAATTGAAACGACAAAATTAGAAACTTAACGATTATTTTTTGTACAAATACGGATATCATGCATTTTTATAATTAATTGTGACAGCAAAATATTATTTCAAAAATGCATCAGGAATACAAAAAACAAAAAAATATTTCGTATATGTCTCATTAATATCACATTGAAAAAGAATTATTTTTGTATATATGAATATTGACGCACATTTTGTGATTGTCAGTTCTATATAAACAATCAGATATGCTCGTATAAATATTTAAAAATATATGGCTATAATATATACATACATCCAACAATCAATTTAATATTAACCATCAGCTTTATGAATTAAATGTAAAAATAAAAGTTCACTAAGGAAAACTAAAAAATTTCATCATTCATTTATCTATATTTTACAAGTAAACAATAAAACCTAAATCTATTTTAAGAATATTAACGTCAAAAATATCGCTGAGGATGATTTAGACTTTACTTATTGCGAGGATTGTTATTGTTCCTCCGCCTTTAATAAGCAACAGTTAGTTAACTATGTATTGATCACTAATTGTTGATGAATACGAGCTTAATAATCCAGCAGTATCAACAAATTTATGTGTGTTTTTATTGTTTAATGTGGCTAGTTTCATAAAACAGTATATCTCAGGACTACAATATATTTGCAGATAAAAAGATCCTGAAACACATTCATCTCATCTCAAATATATCTAATAGCAGTTGCCTCTGCCACACAGGCTAAAGTACGCTTGTCGTTTTGACATATATACATATATCGTTTTGTCTCTAAAATTAGTCACAATCCTTCCAGACTAAAATATTTTGTTGTTAATTGTTCATATTTAATAAAAAAGAATAGCTTAATGACTTCGTTGAATAAATAATTAACTAAAAGTATAATTTCATTCAAGTAATAAATAATAAATACTTATTAATTGTTAAGATATTGCAAAATATATTATGATAAAACATTAAGTTGATTTCGATATATGATATTATTACTTTACAGAAAAACGAAAATATCCATTTCTGGATTTGCTTTATTTGCCTAATTGATTGCTTTTAAAGAAATATACCTTCCTTCTTCGTATTTTCTTCCACATAAGAGATGCATATCAATCAGCGTAATGATTACTGAATAGACTTGTGCTATTGTTAAACGTGATATCAAATTTATTAGGATTATAATTGACCATTCTTGTAGAGTAAGACCAAATCAGGTTAGCTTTACATAATGCTACTGATAACGTAAGTTCTTAATACTCAAATTAAATTAAATTTGATCGGCATATATTTAATTTTTTTATAATAAGTAGGATATAAATCATGCTGCGCGTGGATCCTTTAATAGAATTGTCGATATAGATAACGAGTTTTAAGCGAAATCTCAGATACTGAGATAGGTGAAATATGCCAAAAGTCCCCTAGTTTCTCTTATCCAGAAGTTGGAAACAACTAGACGGAACATCCTAATGCTACGCCTTAGAGTAGACTGTAATCTCGCCCAATAACCATCATCCAATCAAAATGTAGTAATCTGTCCAATAGATTCTATCAAGAAATGAAAAGATTTTCACATAAAACTACGCGGGTTCTGTCAAGTTTGTGTATTTTTAGTCTATGGGAAACTTCTTTGAATATTAAAATTACCTATATATCACTACAAATGGTAAACTGCATTTATATTGATAACGAAAAGTTTGATTTTGTTATTTATTTTATCAAAAACAAAAAGCATCACCTAAATAAATGGTCAAATGAGGTTTAATTTCTCAAATAAACCCCATCAGGTAAAACGAAAATATGTGGATGTGTATTACAAAAGAAAGCAGGTTTGTTTACATACAATGTTCGAAAGAAAAACTGAGTATATGAATTATAAGGAGCTGCTATGTTATGTAGGTATAATGGCAGACGGATTCAATAAAAGACCTGTTGATTAATTTACTAAATGCATAATGTGATATTGATCACAGATGGAGCGTTTGTCCCTAATATAAACAATATAGATTATAGTAACTTATTAAAATATTGTACTTTTTAAATACTTGTGAAATTACTATTTACTTACTATAGATCAATGACAACAAATATTTATGGTTGTTTTGATCACACGAAGCTCAGATCCGTTTCCTCAGATCCGTATTCGTTATTTACTTGCATATTTTTTCTAAAAAGCGTCTATATTTGTTTTGAAGTCACATAAATTTAGTATTTTAGTAGTCATTTTAATAGTAGAGTAAAAAGTAGGGGAGGATGTTGCAGCCCTCCACCATCCCTACTACTTAGTAGCTCTGGGTGTACTATATAGGCACAGTTTTTGTATAAATTTTGTTAACTTTATCATGCATTATTTCTTCAAATAAATAGAATTTAACATATATTAATTTATAATTACTTAAGTACATGAAAAACTTATTTGAGTTTACCTTTTAAATTTAATGTTGCATGGGCCTGCTAACTAATTCGCACTACTTATGACTAATTTGTAAGTGGAAAGGTATTTTTCTCCGAAACTATTTATTGATGTATACACTCAAATTGACACACATTTCAATATTGGGTTATTTATACAGCAATGCTTAAGATTTTGAAAATTTGCTCAAATACAAATGTATAAAAATGGTGCAGATGCAATTTTAAATACAATGATAATTTTCTCGTAATAAAATCAAATCAAATCTTTTTAACAGTTTCCTTAACTGAGATGCACTGGATTTATATAGAAATAAATTTCTAGTTAATTGAACCCTAAACCTGTTTTGAAGGCATCTTTAGAATTCACTAAGACTTTATATTTTGTGTTTTTTCTTCGGTGACGAAACAGTTGGATAAAGCATATTAACTACATCATATCGAAATATTCACAAAATGTTTAAAAATTGTTAGGTACACGCCCTTTTATATTAATAAATTCTACATGCTTTATAATATTTTTTATCGCCAAAAATGGCAAAAAGCTGGTTAGCTACAGACAATTTTAAAAGATATAAATTCA